>JAWLRI010001089.1:6659197-6680799 GCA_034781795.1 Crypturellus tataupa
GCCCGGCCGGCGGGGCGGGGAGGAGGCGGCCCGGGGGCCCCGCGCAGGAACCGCCCGGGACAGCGGGTCGTGAAGCGGCCGCAGGAGCCGCTCGGGCCTCGCTGCGATTGGAACTCCGTCCTGCTTTGCAAACAGCCACGGAATTGCAAAAATAAAACAAAAAGCACAAAACGCCGGGGGTTGCCGAGAGCACAGCGCGTTTTCTGGTGTTTGCTCCTGCCGTTTCTACGTCCGTGCACCCCGTCCCGGCGCTTGGGCTTATCTAGGTCAGTGTGTCAGCTCCGGTTGTGCCAAGGTTGCGCACGGAGTGTCATTCCCTGCCGCTTCTTTAAGCCGGGCTTAACGAATGGGCTCTGTAGCTGCTGCCCTGCTTGGAACGAGTTTATTTTGGTCTTAAGCGAGGTCTGGGCAGCTGGGGAAAGCCAGAAGCAGAACCTCCGGCTTAAAAATGGTTCATTTTTAATCCGCATAGACACATTTGTACACTATTCTTCATGCAAAGCAGAGAACTATTTGAGTTTATGAGTTTACTATATACAGTGGTGGGGCAAAACCAAGCTGTAGCTTTTATTTCCATTAACTTCTGTTTCACTCCCATCACGATACAAGGGCAGAAACAGAAAGCGATGGGATTGGGGAAGCCTCGGACGGGTCCGTTGGAAAAGGAAATGGGAACGGAAAAGTGAGGGGAGCCAAAGGCTTAGAAATGAGCAGATAAAGTGGAGGCTGCTCCATCCGCAAAACGCATGATAACAGCGCGTGGCGGAGAAGAACAAGCAGAAAACTGCTGAAATGCTATTCTGGAAGCGGTTTTAAAAGACAGAAAGGGTGTTTTTATGAAAAAAACTATAAAAAGACCATGCACAAAGACCCTGCCGCATCTGTATCTGCATCTAACAGCGGAGCTAAGACATGAGCAAAGACGAGGCTGCTCTGGGACAAACAGCACCATAAGCTGATTTTTCTGCTCATTTCTGTACGACCAAAATAAATAGTTCTGGTCACTGATTACTAATAACTAGGATGTCAGAATATCCTCGCAAATATTTTTACTAAATGCAAATTACCAGCGTGTTAATTCTGAGTAGTTTTACTTCCTTATGTCCTTTTTTCCTTTACTGTTCATATTTTCCTCTCTGACTACCCAATCTCTAGTGCCTTCATCTACTCAACTCTAAACCAGCAATTCCCTCCTAGTGCAGGGTCTGCATATTTATAGCCAAGCTAGACCGACTTTATTACCAGAATAAACCATTTCCTACCTGTATTTAGTAGTTTACCTCCCTCCTTCAATCTCTGCTTGGCCCTTAAGTCACATATCTGTGACAAGCAATAATAATAATTCTTCTTCTTTTTTTTTTTCCTAAATCCTGCTCAGCTCTGAATATCCCAGTTCACAGATTTAAGGGGAGAAATAAAATATTGCAATACTTACAATAAAATAAAGCTGCCTGGTGTGGACTTACCTCTTGCACAATCCAATTAGCTTTCCAAGGTCCCTCTCTACCTTTTATTTGCCTTTGTGATATCCTTGGCACAATCACACTTGCTATGCCATTCACCCAAGCAAAATATCATTTTTTTTGGCCATTCTTATCCTTTCCCCACAAGGATTCCCTCTGCACACTTACCCAACGCGCTCCCCACAAAAAAAACCAACAAAACTTGATATTATCCTGTAGGTTCATTTATTGAACTGTAATCAATACCAGAAAATACATGTATTATGATCAACATTCTACAGATGTTCTATTTTTTAAGGAATCTGATAAAACTATCATTTTGCTGCCTTGCAGATAGTCCTGCATGCAAAAGTTGCCCTCTTTATGTGCATTTTCCCCATATTTAAGGCTTTTAGCGCTTCATTCTCTAATTCAGACACACTAAAACCAGGTATTTGGCACTGTTTCACCTACAGCCCAAATAAAGCACACAGATATTTTTAAATCCCACATCCTACAGGTCCAGAGGCATCTCAGCAGCAGGGCCAGCAGGACCACGAGTAAAACGAGGGATGAAAGGACTTTTTTGCACGTGCTGTCAGCATCTCTGCAAGGAGCGCTGAGCCAGCACGGAAGGGGCTGCGGCGCTCACCCTTTGGACGGATTTTTTGCATATTTTTCCTCCCTGCGGGGAAGGCCGCGTTCTGTGATTTGCACTTGGTCACCTTTTACGGAACTTCAGAGGAGAGTCAGCACTTTGCGGGGCTTTGATTGGGACGGCCGAATGAAACTCGGTGACACGGGCCCTGCAGAAAAGGGAATTGCAAGCGGAGAGCAAAGATTCGGAGGAACTCGCTTTTTGTCTACACTCTTAATGCAACTTCTAACTTCCTCTGCTTCCAGCTTACCAAAGCCTGAATTTATTGTCCTTGATGGCCTACACCTACCCATTTTGCAGAAGTGTTTTTCTAGGGCTAATTTACAGAACTCAGCAGCAGAGCACGCAGCTGATTCACCAGTTAAAGCATTTGCAGAACTCTGCCATGTAACTGAGCTCAGCATTTACTTAAAGCTTCAAATCT
Organism: Crypturellus tataupa; assembly: GCA_034781795.1. Taxonomy (NCBI): domain Eukaryota; kingdom Metazoa; phylum Chordata; class Aves; order Tinamiformes; family Tinamidae; genus Crypturellus; species Crypturellus tataupa. The sequence continues at coordinate 6,661,722 of JAWLRI010001089.1, forward strand.
GGCAAAAAAAGCCAATATGATGCTTAAATTTTAACAGTCTAAAAGCTTAAAAAGATTTAAGCCTTTTGTATGTTGCCCCTGAAATTAAGGCGACAGACATTCTCTGTCATATTTGAAGTTATACACAGGGAAGCTGGCATTATTAGCATTATTTTAATAGTGCTATATAAGTGCACTAATATAATATTATAACTATTGTAATGAAATCAATGTTAGAAGAAGACAGGGAATTTCTGCAAAAGTTTGCTACAAACGAATGTGGTCCCAAGAAAAAAATATTGATTGAAAAAATATAGATTCAGGTACTGAACAAACCTATAAGATCACAGATGTGATGAATATACCTTGATCAACATCCTATAGATGCTATATTTTTTAAATAATCTGCTAAAGCTATCAGCTAAGGGCCTGGCAGGTATCTTAGAAAAAATACCTAAATTCCACATTACTTTTGTTATTTTTTCATTACTTTTGTGGGGTTTTTTTTGTTTTAAACATATCTGAGGCCAATATTTTACTCTGTTTCTTCCTCATATGCCATCAGTTTTGCAAGCAGAACCATTTGGGATTTGCTTGGCCATGTGTGGCCCGATCATCCACAGCGACCACATTCAGTGACAAGCATCTCGTTTTGATAAAGCGCCGCTGATTCAGCTCTGTATTTGCCAGATCTTGATAATACAAGAACTGGAAGCTGGAATTAGGGGAAGGAGATGCTGGGCTGGTGTCTTGCAATATGAAACTGTAAATAAAAAAAGTCAAATTCTGCTCCTTGCTGTTCATTTAGTCATTGCCTTGTGCTCATGACATGACCATGGAGGACTTTTCCTGCAGAAAATGAAGGGGAATGAGGGGGTCATGATGCCTTGAGTAAGGATTTTTCGAGCACTGTGTCCTTCTTGGTGCTTTGCAGGCTTCATTTCTCCAACTCCTTTAAGGTTCTTGGGGTTTTTATTGATTTATTTTGGTCTTGTTTTTCTTCTGTCTGTCATTTTCCAAACCAACCATAACCTAAAACAGGAGCAGGTTTGTAACATGGTAATTATTCTGCAATTAGAGAGCTGATTTCTTAGTTGCCTGTTTTCGAGGAAGCAGGTTTTAACCACGTCAAGATCAACAGGAGACACAACCTGGCTTTGAACTGGGTTGATCTTTGCAGCCAGAAGTTTTCACAAACCCAGGTAACATCAAATAATATTTTCCTGTTTCTTCATACATAAAGGCCTTGATTTTATTTATCCTCCTACCTCATCCAGATTTGGAGAGTAATTAAAAAAAAAAAAACACTGTTGAGAAATCTTACCCTGTGGAGAAATGGCATTTGGCATTTAAAAAATATACTGTGCTTTTAGAACCTTGTCTATCTGAATATGGAAATTTATTGAAATGGTTTAAGTTAAACTAATTAATTTCAAATAAATGTAAGCTGTAATGTAAATCATGAGGAAGGGAGAAGTTGCAATAAAAACCAATTTTTGTTTCTCCGCTCTTTGATTGGTGGCAAAGGGAGAACTGAGCAGATTCCAGGGATGTTCTGTCATGCCAAGAGCTTGAATAGGAAAAGCTGTTTTATTTAACTGTACTTTGTTGGGCTTTCATTGATATCTTGGTATGAACTGAAATGAACTTCAGTAGAGACACAGAAAACAAATTATGAGGCATGAGCCATACATGGAAACAAACAAAAATGAAAATGCATAGACTGCATGTAGAATATATTGTAAATTAGAGAGCATTTGTATACAAATGATGCAATCAAATCCATTTCAGTTTTCACAACCCGCTGTGAAATGCAGGAGGATGTGCCCTTATCGCGTGCCTGGAGAATACAATGGACTTAAATATAGTTCTATCAGAGATGTGGAGGAATACTAATTTCCTGCTTGGAGGAGCAGAGATGGCAAAACACAGGAATTTGCGTTACGGGAGAAAAAGGAGCATTAACCATCATATTGAACAGAAAATAGTTGGCCGTGTGGTTCTACAGAGGTAATGCTGTTACTACACTTGCTTCCAGCAAGCTAAGTGCTTCAAGAATCGTTATATATAAAAAATGCCTTGAATAGGCAATCAGATTTTCAGGATAACATTGCTGACAAGCAAAAGATTCACTCATTAACTTATTTCCTTGAGAAGCAAAACAAAAGAATATCCAGACGTAGTAAAGCTCATATATGATAAGGTGACACAGTGAAACTGTATGAAAAAAGTATATTTCGAAGTATATTTGACAAAAAAAAAATCACTCAATTTTACAATCTTTATTCAAGGTTAAATAACACCGTTTTACAGCAACAAGCTCATAGGATTTACCTGCCTCTTGCAAATGGACGAAGAGTTTTTTTCTTTATGTTATGTACAAGCAAATTTGTGGAGCAATAACTCCTTTATGTCCACTGGAAAACGAGCAGGAATTCCTGCGTTAGGATAGACAGCACATGGGGAATATTGCACTTGACACCCGCGTCTTGTGTCTCAGACTCATTACCCACTAGCTGCTTTATAAAACAAAGATGAATGCAAACTGGATGTAAAAATACACGATAACATGCAATGTATAAAAGTCAAATGAAAAATTATCTATTTAACGCACATTACTGAAATGAAAAATGTAAAAGTGTAAAAGATAAATAAAAGAAAAATCATCAGCAATTTTATTGTATTTAGATCACTTTTCAGTGAATAGAGGTATTTCTACTAAAAATATTTTGGCCTTTCGCAAGGTCCAGCCTCAGGTCAAAACAATCCTCATGAGAAGAGCAGAAAGGCTTTTCCATCCACTCGCTGCACACAACATCCCTCATAATTCGGTGGGGAAGGAAAAGAAAGAAAAAGAATTTTGACACAAATGCTCCAAGATAAAAATAATAGAGTTAGCAAAGAATTGAACACTACACTCTTGTTTCTAGGGCAAACCCCAAGGAAGACCTTGAAAGTTCTTTAAATCTAGGATCTCAATCAGATTTTATTCTAATTAATGCTTTTAAAAGACTCATAAGAACAAACCTCCCTCAATGGTAGAGGTCTTTCTCATCGAGCCCTTCTGTTTATTCTATGAATTGAGTCATTTTCCTTCTGACAATTTTGGAGAAGCGCAGAAAAATTATAGTGCATTATGAACAAGGACATTGCAAGTCATTTTGCTTGATTTCTGCATTTCACTAATGATTTTTAGAAAGATTGCTAGGATTAATTGGAGTGTAAACGTTATCTCCATCCCATTTGGATCTATTTGATGAATACAAATGGGAGCAGTTTGGTCAGTTTGTGAAATGAAATCTGTAAGAACAGGCAGGAGAGCACTGGTGTTTATGTGAAATGTGAACATGATTTTCAGTAAAAATCTTGCAATACTGAAAAATTATTTACTACTGAAATGGTTGACCTACAGAAGGGGTCTCAGCCCCAGTACTGAGCTGCAGAATCAGCCACCTGAGAAACAGAACTTAAAAGGTATATAAAAGCAATATAGTTTACTAGTTCAGAAGTAATATTTTTCCGTAAAAAGACTGTCATGTGATGGGTTTTATTTGGAAGAAAGTAACAGCTATTTTCCATAGGTTAAATCCAAATTTCCCTGGTGTTTTGAGCAATCCTGGCCCAAGTGGAGACAAAACTCTCCCTGAATCCAGGTTGATTATCCCTGTGCTGGGGAAACCGGACTGGGTACCACATCTGGTATCCGTGGAAGGGAGGATTGCAAATTGAGGCCTCTGTCCATCCGTATCTTGCATTAGGAGATATGCAAAATACCAAAGAGTATAAACACGAACCTGTAATTAACCCATTTAATCACAGCCCTCGTTACACGTGGTTATAGCATCACCTTCTCCCCAAAGGATCCTGATTCTGTTTATTTCCCTTTGTACAGAAATAGATAATGTAGGTGCTAGATCCCTAACAGAAAATATTAACCAGTTTGTTTACACAAAACAACCTTTGTAAACCAAAACGAATAGTTTCACTGAAACCAGATCCTCAGCTGTAGCCATTGACTGCAATAGGCTTTGAGTCAGGCCCTAAAACAGGCATCTAAAATATGTCTCACATCCAATAAATGCAAAGGATAGAGAGACTTTGTTAATATTTATTGAAAAAAAAATGCATATCAAGTTTTTTAGATCAAATACATGCTTTACCTTAGGGAATGAACATTATTGGTGTCTGTGGTATGTATCAATGTACCTTTGTTTTCCAATCCTTCTCTTTCATGTACATTCATATGTACAGTCTGACCATATATTCCAGTATATTTAAAAGAAATAAAAAGAAAAATCATATCCAGAAGGTATATTATTGTCAGCTTAAAGTAATCCAGGAAAGTAATCCATTTTTATGCCATCATGTTAGCTGATTTGGGAGATTTTTTCCCCGTGATGTGTATGATAGCAGCGTTACAATTTATGACAAGTCATTAATAAGTGCAGTTAAAACTGAGATTTAAAAATCCTCATTAGTGTCACAGAAATGAATATCAAGTGAAATTCATAGTTCTACTTACTGCCTAGTTGGAAAAAAGCTGCTAAAAGGAGCTGAATATATTAGTTCTCATACACATAAAAAGCTTTGTTGCTGGGCTTAAAAAAAATAGAAAAAAACCCTAATTTGAGATGCATCAACAAAAGACTAGAGTCTTTATGAGTGATATTAAGTCTGTGTGTGTGAAATTTTCCTGTATGTAAAAGGCTTGTGCCACAATTCATTACTTTGAGAGCCTTAATAGGGTGGAAATGGTAAGAATTTTTCTTTTGGTACCACATTTCTCATCTGGATTCTCTAATTTACCGATATTTCTTTTCACTCTGGGTCCTCTCTGCTAGAATTTAAAGGAAATAAAAACAGAAAGCAGCCCATATCTAGAACAAATAAGGTTGATTTAGCTTTCAGGAAGGGCTTCTTAAATAACATCAAACAGGAAGAGATTCAAGGACATAGAAGAAGGGAAACAAGGCAGGAAAGCAGAATTAGAAAGGAAGTATTTCTAGATACCTTAGTACATTCAAGACAGGCCAAAACACTAATTGTTTCTGATGAAAACTTATTCAGCGCCTCCTCCAACCTCTGTAGTTTACGCAGCATTCATGAAAAATTTATCCTTTTTGAATTTAACCCATCCCACCAAGTAAACTGCTAAAAATACACCCCTAGACACAAATATATAGCATTGCATTGATGAAAAACTGATATAAAACTCATTGTACGTACTGAAGGTCACAGAAATAGGCTTACTTACGATACCTTTCCATCCTTGTTATTAATGAGCAAATTAAATTATTGGGGATGCCATCTAAGATTAATTCAGGGTGGGGAAAGGGGCGATTTTAGTATTAAAATTTTCTTTTTTTTTTAATGTTCCTATTAATTTTTTGTATTATTATCTATCGTTTCCCTAACATAATACATATTTTATCTAACAATTATTGTACCACTGCAGTGTGCAAACAAATCCCACATAACCAGCTGGGAAGAAATAAGAGCAGAAAAGTGTTTTCAGGCTTCCTGGAGTCAAACGAAGTCGGTAGCGCTGGAAGCGCTAATAGAAATCTGCCACATTTTGCTTTTCCTGGTTCTTGTACGTTACGTTTTTAAATGTGGTCGTTGAGCCGATGTACAGCGGATTTGTGCCCTAAAAATGAACAAACAGAGGAAATGCAAGTCACTGCATGCCCCATGTCACCTTGGCATTGGTTCAGCTGCAGCAGGAGCTGCAAGGTGCTGTCTTTAATGCATCTCTTTAGCACCGCAATGACATTGATCCATGTCACCCTTTGCTTCCAAATGTGTGTCCTAGGACAATACTTCCCCAAAGATGCATCCCAGCATCTGTCTGATATGATTTATGTGTCAAATCTCATGGTTTCATTAAAAATGAAAATATTTTCTCACATGTGAAGTGTTAGTTCTTGAGCCACAGACTACCCTGAATTGGCAGGAGGGTTTAAGTCTCCTCTCAGCTTTAATACCAGCCTCTCATTCCCTTTGTGTCATTTTCTTTTGGAACAAAATTAAAAAATATATATATTTCTCTCTAGCATATTCCTCTTTCCCATCTTACCACATATAGCTCTCCCAGAGGATTAGGAAAATATTCTGAAGTGGCTTTGCCTGTAAATAACCATTTTTTTTCTCGTCTCAGAATCCAAAGGCAGGAAGTATCTGCTCTTGCAGAAATGTTGCAATCGCAACGTTTTGGGCAAGAACGCAGCCGAGCAAACTGCAGCGTCTCCCATATTCTTCCGCCACTGCTTAGTTTAACATTCTTTTTATTTTTCAAATAATCTCACAAGTTTTCAAACTCTTGCAGAAGGCCAAAAAAAGCCACGGGCAGAAGGGAAGGAGGAAAAGGGAACATATGGTATAATCCTGCATGAGACACGTGCAAGCTATAGATAGAAGCTGTGCCCTAGATTTCTCTGTCCTTTTACCTACATTTTGGACAGCTTATGTTGCTCCTATATATATACATATATATATATATGTGGGCAATTGGTAATCTCTCCTTCCTAAAACAGCCTCTGTTTGTGGGAGGAATTGTTTAATGCTGATAATTCTAGAGACAGTGACCAAATTTGCTAAGCTTAATCAGAGGCCAGATATCAATTTAGGAAGAATAAACAATAAGCAATAAAGGGTTATTCTGACAGCATTGTACATATGGAGGAAACAAAGTGGGATATTGAACTCTAGCTATTTTTCAACTCATTATTTTAATTTATAGAATATTAAATGCAGTGAAAATCTACCAGCAAAATCTAACATTTTAAAAGAACAAAATAAAAACAGACATTTCAGACACTGACATTCAGCCAAATTAAAGATAAGCCTGTAAAATTACTGCATGGAACGTACCGTTTGCCATTTAGCTTTTGATCGCTCTGCTTCGAACCTGGCCACCTCTTTTCGGTCCTGGACGGATACGAGCAGTTTCCAGATGCAGAGTAAAACGAGGCCGATGAGAAGGATGGCGAGGGTGACCCCCACCATTATCATGGGGATGTTGGGAAGCTGGGGGCAAGCTGGGGAAACAGAAACGGTTCCGACCGTGGGTATTTCCTCAACAAGTTAGTTAACTTTTAACTAGTTGAACTAGCTAAAAAATAAATAAAAATAAATAAATAAAATATATATTTTTTAATTTTTATTTATTTATTTATTATTTAACTAGAGGAAAAAAATAGTTAAAAAATAGCCAAGCTGCCTCTGGTTCTCATTTGCTGGAAGCTTGTGTTGTCCTGCAAGCCCATATTAGCTTTCTCCTGATGGTTTGTTAATGGGTTTGTGAAAATGCCTGAGGAATCCTGCATTTAAGAGCTAGAAATCTACTGAAGTGACGTCTTCCTTGATGCCCGATAGAGACCCACATCCTGAGATGAAAATTTGGAAAATTATTCTCAGATTTGAGACATTTTAACTCTAAAAAGTGGGGTTGAGTTGACAAGATTGTGAATTTTATGATGTTATTGCTGAAGTTTTACTTCTTCAACTTGCTGATATTCAGTGTGTTACAAAGGAAAAGATTTAGATTTATAGATTTAGATAGAGCTAAAGATACAGATGGCACTTAGAAAAAGGGGAGAACTGCACTTCATTCATAGAAACAATGAGGAAAAAAAAAGTTGCACTAGATTTGCTGAAAACTTTGGACTTAAAACTCCATCAAAATCAGTAGACTGGTGGTATGGTCGATAGGAAACTCTTAAATTTCCAAATTTTGGAGCATACAGTTCAATTCCTTCATTAATCCTTCATTAAGTGCCAGTTTGCAGAAAATACATTTCAGAGAAATAATTGGGAAAACAAATTCTTCCAATATGAAAGGTTTGATTTTTCAGGTCGAAGGAATTCTGCATTTCAAGTTTTGCAATATATCATGTAATATTTGTTACCATCAAAAATAAACTAAACTGTCATCCACTTCAGTGGGGAAGCTCTAGGGAATAACACTGCAGTGGATCCTCTTTCTTTTGTATAGACTTGGAAAGATTCTTATGAAGATATGAGCACAATGTTGGAAAAAATGAATGTTTAGATCCAACTGCTGAATATATGTGATGTTAGACCTTTGTTATCCTTTTTTTTCTCTGCTTCTGTAACAACTAGCAATCCAAGACAGAAGGTGGACTTTAAAAGTCCAAACCAAACACTTAAAAATCAACATTATTCCAGAATATAATTTCTTTCCCAAATATTCAGTCTACAAGTAATCACGTAGACCAGACCAGAAGATTCACATCAGCACATTTCAATTAAGGGATTACTGTAATATTAAGAGCTCTTGGTCATGAAAGTCAGTTTTACAACATTTCTGTTGAGCCAGGGTTTAAGATCATTGAGAATTTAGTTACATTTGGCTTACAGGGATTGTATTTTGCATTACTTGATGCCATTTATTTATACATAATGCATATATATATATAATGCATATATGCATTTTGATGCCATTTATGTAATTCAGAGCGGTCTGGCCGCGCAGTAAGTTAATGCTGTGGCTCTGGAGCCATCCTGGTGCCCCACAGGTGACACCAAGCTGCAGAGGGGACACCCACAGGTGCCACCCCACAGGTGCCACCAAGTTTGGGGTGATCCGTCCCCATTCGCACCCTGGCAGCCGCAGAAGATCCCCCTTTGCTCCAGCCCCAGGAGCAGAATAACAGATGGCACCGGGGTTGGTTTGGCAGAGCTGTGGGAGGGCTGCTACAAAACCCTGAGCACGCTGTTCCCTTATGGTATCTCCTTTTTTTCCTTCATATTTTCCCAAAATGTGTAATAGATATTCGATAAGCAGAACACCTCCCCATGCTTCGTAATCCTTGAGTCTTAGGAGTGCAGTTTACAAAGGAATGTACCTTAATATTACCTCTTATTACAAAAATCTTTGCTATAAACATAGCCTGGGTATAACCAGATTACTCTTCTAAAAGAAGCTGCTGTCTCATGCAATGAAATCATTTTGAATCTCAATAGGAGAGAAATAGGAGAAATAGGAGGATGACTTCAAATCTTATGCCTGACACTTATATCAACAAAATAAAACTACAGATCTGCATGGTTTTCCATAAAACTTAATTGCGCTTTATTGCCCAGAAACCAAATTGTTTGCCTGTTGGAAAGTGGTGTCCATGTTCTCTCCTGTCCCGCATGATTAGGATCTTAAATGAAAAATCATAATCAAAATAATAAGAAATAAAGGAATAATGTTGAATGAAAGGACATCGGATAATAGAGAGGTCTCTTAAATATCTAGGCTAGTGACGTGAAACTCATTCAAAACTAATAATTATATTAAATATAAAGATATCTTAGCCTTCTATGTGAGGCCACAGAACCAAAGCCAAGTTTGCAACACAGCAGCACTACCTGCTTAATCCATTGGCTCATTCTGCCCATCTTTCATGATATTTATTTTATTGCAGCATTAAATAAATACTTTTGGATGTGCTCTTCTGGCTGGGCAGAGAATTACAAAGCTAAGAGGAAAATAGCCCCAGTCTGTATTTTTAAACTAGGCTCAATAGAGAAAAAGCTGCATTTCCTGCTTACCGTTCGCCTTTATGCTGTGAATGATGGTTCTTCCCTGCTCATCCGGAGTCAGGAAAAACGTGGTGACACATTCATTTTCCCCCTGCAAAGAGCAGGGAATGGATTTATCCACTGAGAAATCTACAACGGGGGAAAAAAGTCATCCAGGAGATCACGGGAAATGTAACATGTAAAGCAAGAGAGATCAAGGGCATAATGTCTGTCACAGCCTCGTCTGTATATAAGAAAATGTGGAAAAAAAGCAGAAGTAATCTCAGAATTCCTGCTAAATTCAACAGCTTTCTACTCTGCATTTCTTTAGTTTGCATTCTTTATTTTTCCATTTATATTTCAGATCAGCAGATACAGGTGTTGTCGATCTGTCCTGGGCATCAAGTGCACTTTGTGGATCTGGTGCAGGGTGAATTTCGATGAAAAGGAAGTTCCTCCAAGCCACTTAACCACCAACTGTCTAGGAAATGCAATAGGCCTCAATTATAGGACAAAATAAATAGTATTTTCTCCTCGGTTTAGAGTGCCCCTAGCAAGTTCAGATCATGTTTCAGACGTAGATATCCTTGTATCCCAGAGATAGTGCTCAAAGGGCTGCTCTTTATGTCTGCTACAATAGTTCCCTCCAATACTAGTGTGTCCTGTATTGTCGCTGCAGTAAATATAAATCAATAACAGAAAACTGCAATTCTGGCATCTTTGTAGCAGAATTCAATGGAAAACAGGTGAAATGTAATCCGAGATGGCAGTCTGCCCTGTTTTATTTGTCCCTCCACTTAACATAGATTTACAGGAAAATTTAATCTTTTTTTTTTCCTTTTTCTTTTCTTTTTATTTTCCCAGGTGATTCCTAACCTGAAAACCTTTCTGCTTAGCAAAAGTTAATTCAAAAGGCAAGAGGGGGGAAAGGGTGAAGTTAGAAGTGGCAGATGATGAAAACCAAGTGAGATGATCAAAATTTGGAATGACCATAATCCAATGCCAGAAATGCCAAATATTGAGCCATTATATAATATTTCTATTATATAATCCTATATATTATATAAATCCTGGCCATCATATAATATTTTTACAGAGCAAAACTACCCTTCTTCATATCTGCACGCATATACACCTCTGTGGCTGAATATTTGCTATGATTCCACATAAATCATGATTTAAAGAACACTGCTAAATCAACTTGGCTGTTCAATACATTTTTCCATTTTTTTTTTAATTTGTAGTGGCACAAGAAAACAGTTTCTCAAACATTTCTTTACTGACAATCAACTCATTTCAAGTCTATCCATCTTATCTAGGTAAAACACGGACAGAAATTGCATAAGCTGCTGTGCTAAAAACTTTAATATCATGAACACGAATGAATCAGAGTAGGAATCTGACCACAATAACAGGATTTTAAAATGTTCATGTTTAAAATGTTCATGAAAAATTAAGTGGTCACTTCCATTTTTTTAAAAAAATTGCATAATATCATAAGATTTTGACCTTCCCATATATCAAACCCTGGTAAACTGTAAAGACAGTATGAAAATTTAAGTAGTTGAATGCACCACTGTCATTTTATCTGCTTTTTGTAGCCCAAGAATCACATCCAGATTGATTTTAATGGGAAAGTCCTCTTGATTTGTGATAATCTTACATTGAACCTGCTGTCTGCCCCTGATGCTATAGGGTGACATGTTATCTACCAAGATAATAGGCAGAACTTGCTGATTTAACAGGACTTGTTTTTGTTGAAAGGACTGAAAAGCCCCGGACTGAGTGTACTGAATCGGTGATACTTTTGGCAGTTCACAGTTCCAATAATACGATCGTAGATTTTGCAATATTTGATGTTTCCCAACTCTTTTAAGCAAGGAGATCCAAATAATTTCAACTTAAATTCAACTTAATAATTACAACAAAAGAAGTAATTTCTAGAGTGCACAGCACATCTTGCAAGAGTATTGCAAAACTCCAGAAAATACCAACTGCAAATATACTAGTTAGTTTAAATAAAAATTTAATTCAGTCATAATTTGAGACCAAGGAATGCAGAAATCTGATTTTGTGCAAGGCCTGGAAATCAAGGCAGTAATAGCATCTCAACTGATTCAGAATTCAACTTATACTAGTATTTTTATTTCTCAGATGTTGCTTTTAGAGTGAAGGTTCCCTTACAGATAGTATTGCTTAAGCTATTTTTAATCCATATGCAGAAAACCTCTCAGTGTGCAGCTACACTTGTATAATTTACACCTGAATATTTTTTTTTTGGTGTTTTTTAATGGAACATGATAGTTTTCCCAGTGTGGAGTTACCCTGGAATAGAAATTGGGTAACAGCTGGATCCTCCAAAGGCAGAAGACTGTGTCGTAATGTCGCAATGGATGCTTAGATAAAGGATACAACAGAAATGCTGACTGTGAAGATAAATATTATGAACTTTCTTGTCTTTTGCTCAGCAAAAGGCTTTTTGGGGACAGTTTAAGAGATAACACCAGGGCACTGAGTTAGAGGTTTCTTTGGGATCTGGCTCCTGCTTTCGTGTTGGATGGGGAATTTGTGCGGAGCAACAGGGGAGAGAAGCAAATGGAAGGGGAGGGAATGCTCAAGTTGCCCAAAGTGTCACGGTGCCTTCTGGGCTTTTATGATTGCAGGTCCTAGGCCTGGGGTCTAGAGGAGATCCCAGGTTCAAAACAGGTAAAAAGAAAATTCAAATTATTCTAATTACCATTCAAAATAGGCAAAAAAAAAGAAAATAAATATCGGGAATTGCTGTTTGCTGTTGAGAGGAGCCAAAACTTGGTGAATTGAAACCATCAGCTCGTCCCGAGCGGCTGCAGCATCCCCAAACCGAGCGCTGGGGTGGCACGAGCGACGGGAAACCACAACCCGTGCAGAACTGAAACCCAGGAGCAAAATGCACCGCCCAGGGTGTAAAATAGACCTTCCAGAGAAACCAAAGGGCATATAAACGAAAATTGTGAGGTTTTGCTTAACAGCCACCCAGTTTCATCACGCTTATAACGTGAAAAAAGTGCATTGATGTTTAAAGCACTGATATTTTACTTAATTGTACACCCTAGAGATACTTCAGCCTTAAGAAAGTCTTGAACTGTACAAAAAAAGCAATATAAAACAGGAAAACAGAAAGAAGCGTTGTGATACTATATGAAGTTATGCTGAGCATCCGTCTCAAATATGTAAATACTTTAAACTGTTTACAAATTGTCATCCAAACAATTTGTGGACAGTTTTGTTTTGTTTTTAAGGGATTAGGATAGTTAATCAGGCCAAATTATAGCAGTTTCTAACTGCTGTAAATGAATTCTAAAGCTAAAGCAGCAGCTGACAGTCACAATCAGGGAAGGACAGGACTTGATCTATAAATTATATATATAAAAACTTGATCTATAAACTATAGCTATAAACTTCCCTAACTACATAGCTACAATAAAAAGTGTTCAAATATTTGGTGTGTGGCTGCTTCCCTTCCTACTTGCAGGCTTTTAGCAAATACTCCTTATCTGGTTTTGAATCCTGCTTAAAAAGGTTTGTATTTATATGCAAATACTAATGTCTATAAAGGGATAACTTAAAATAATAAAGTACACAATAAAGTATACACTAAATTACATTAGGAAGAGCTTTCCAAGGGAATTATTTGCAACTTTTGAGCTATTTCTTATGGAATAATAAGGCAATAATGCACAGCAATAATGCTGGAGCTTTCTCAGGAACATATCACTGGAATTTTTGCACGTATTCTGCATCGTCATCCTAATTACTCTGTTTGTCAGCACTGTTTAATGCTAATGGTAGGTCTATGATGTGGGTTATCACACCTATGTACTGCATCATGCAACCCACTGTGTTTTGCCATAGGATTGGAGTTGTTGGCATTAAAATAAATACTAGGTGCCTGCAAGCAACTTCCTCTGCAGGCAGCAAAAGAAGGAAAAGAAAAGGGCCTTGGTGCAATATTTCATATAAAGTAACGCTTCTTTGTGAGTATTTTATTCAGGGTGAGTTTCTGTTCCGGGAACTCTCGTTGATGGACACAGCTTCGATTTGCTGTGAGCCCCCGATGATGCTTTTGGCCTTTGGGGTACTAGAAATGTCAATAAATATCAATAAAAACTGGCAAGAAGCAGAATGTCTTTACACAGATTAAAGGGCTGTGTGTAGGGGAGCTGCCTGCTGTAATCACCAGTCTGCATGATGACATTTAGTATTTTTAAGATAAAAGAAGTCACAAACTTAGGGTAGAGGCTTCCCTTGACCTCAGGGGTTTCCACTGGGTTACAGGGAGCAGTATTTATTCAATTCTTGCCTCTCTCATATAAACTGCGTAGAAAATAGGTGTTTCCAATGAGTTCATTAACTTGAAGGGGTAAAAACAATTCTGATTTGCAGTTCCTACCACACAAGACCTGTAGACAAATGACCTACGAGCGCTAATATAACCCCATGGTAGAAAAACAAGGCGACTTTCAAATATAAAATTACTGAAAGGGGAAACTATCTTCAATCACACACAAAAGAAAGAGTGTACGAACCCTCTGCAGTGCTGACGGTGGCATCAACCAATTTACATTTTTCACTGCATTCTCCCTGCGACGTGTCAGCAGAAGCCAAGTGACATTCCACACAGCTCCTGTGGGACAGAATTCAACAGCTCGTCATGCTCTGCCTGTCACAAACCACGTCACATGCATCTACATTAAAAAAAATACAAGCTAAACAAAAGGTCTTGTGATATAAATTCTCAGAAATATGATACTTATTGCCATCAAAAAAAATAAAATTATTGTGGATAAGCTCGTTCTTGTCCTCTTTCTCTCCCGGATCTTATTAGCCAGCAGACAGCACCCCAGGCGACATTAATCATGTAGGTCTGCTGCAGACATAGATTTACTCACACATAATGTTCATATTCAAAGCTAAATACTCTGAACTAAGCTGACACTAAATAGCAGTCAAAGGAACGTCTGTCAAATTGTTGATAAAATAACAAAATTTGATATTGACTTCAGAGGGATCAAGCTGGGGCACTTGCTCTAAGTCTTCCTTTGTTGAAAGTCTTTTGAATAATGCATTATATCTGCATATATCTGTTGGGATGTCTCAACAGATGTCTCTTGAATGCAATTACTTGTCTCAGGCATTACTTAAATGTTAATTATACTAATGCAATCTATTGGAAGAGGATTTCCCATTTATTTACTTTATTTAACAATGGAATGACTATGATATGAAAAAAAAGAGAATCTAGATCGATTCCTAGAATTGTCTATGAAAAAAATCTCATAGCAACACAAAGCTTCTAGTGAGACTGGAGTTAATTCATAGAAAAAGGGAAATACAAACAGAATTCATATATGAAAAATCTGGAAAGGGAAGGGGAAAAAGAAGGAAAAAAGATAGAAAATGGAGAGGGAAAAGACAAAAAAAAAGAAAAAGAAATAAAAGGAAATAAATAAAGTAGAATGAGAATAACCTCAGCAAAACGTCCCCAAAAGCCTGGTCACCTCCTGCTGCATTGAGTTACGTATCAGCATGAGAATGAAGATGGGGCCTCCGAGATTATCATCACAGGATGGACGTGACCTTATCGCTAGCTCGGGAAGTGGTGAATAGTGCGTGGGTAATGGGATCGCCTCGATCTAACAGAGATAACCTCGGTGCTGTTGGTGTTTTGGGATTATTTGCCATGTTTCTCATACTCCCGCTCTCTTTCTCGCTGCCTTGTCATTAATCTCTGTCCCCCCTGACCTGCTCTTTTAGCTCCTTTGGTCACCCTATCCAAGCATTCCAACTGTGCTGTTTCTTTTGGCTTTCCCAGCCCTGCAGCTCAGCAATGGAAGTGACTGCAAGAAAGAGAAAAGATCTAACACTGTGTAGAATATACGGGTTTAAATAGGCTGATGCAATGTCCATCATGTAACGTAATATTTCTTCTTATTCTCTCCCAAACTAGGCAGAGAGTAGCATCATTGGACTTAGTGTTTAGAGCTCTTGCACACAGAATTTATCTTTACTTAAACGATGTTTATATAGACCTATGTGCCTGAAGTTTGAGCAAAGCTTTCTTTTATAGGACAGATGTATCAATAACATAAACGACAGCGAAATTTCATGTCACAGAATAGATTCTCATCTCACATTTAGTACATGCTGGAAAGATGCATGGAAATACAATGTGGAGAGCTAGTGTGGAAGAGAAACGGGCCTCAGCTCCAAATAGACTGACTTAGTCATGAAGAATTAATGCAATTTACACCAACTCAGGACTCAGCAAGCAAAACCAGTGTCATTAATAACTAGTATTTTGTTATTCCTAGCTTAAATTTACACTATTATCCTTATCCTGGACCACCTTCAGCCCTGCAATAGCTCAGGTAATGCAAGCTTAAGCACCTATGTATTTAGAGGGGTAAGTTTTGTTTTGCAGAGATTTTTCAGTTGTTTTTCCTATCACAAACTGTGCACACACAATGATCAGAGGGGCAACCTACACATATTGTGTATGCTCAGTGAACAGGCTTGTTTAGGCCTTAATTCCATCAAACTCAACTGAATTTGGAATATGAACTTGTGCTGAGCAGGCAGCATGACCTTACTAATTCAAACACAGCAGAATATTATAAAAATTCCAAATTTTGTCAGTTTTTTTTTGCTGTGAGTTCTCAGTTTTGCTGGCTGGGGTAATTTTATTCTGTATTAGAGAGAGAATATCATTCAGCTGCATTTGTTGATATCACTGAAGACCACAATGCTATTTGTACCACCACGAACAACAGTGTAATGTTTTATTTGTGCTACCTGAAGGCGATTAAATCACCTTCCTTAAAGCTCTGCCATACAGGAACAATGTCAAGAAAGGGTTGGGATCTGAGTTACGACTCCCATATTAAGAACACAGAACAACTGTTGTATTTTAGTCTGTAATGAAATTGCAGCAGTAGTTATTGCAGTAATTGCAGCAGTAATTATTGCAGTAATTGCAACAGTAATTATTGCAGTGATTGCAGCAGAAATTGCAGCAGTATCACGCTGCCGAGTGATAGAAAAATGAGAGATTATTGAAAAAATGAATGATACAAAGACCCGAGATGCAAGGGCACGTTACCGTGTGGAAGTGCAAGGATCGTCACATAATGGGCACTTCTCGCAGGTGCTTCCCGAGGCGCCCGGGTGGGTGCAAACACAGGAGCCGCAGACGCAGTCGCCTCTCGCGCTGCACAGGGTCCCATCCGGGGACAGGCAGGAGCCGGGGTCGCTCGTGCAGTTGCAATATTCCCCCGTCCACCCGCGGTGGCACCTGCATTCACCGCAGTCGCAGTCTCCGTTGCCTGGAAAAACAAGCGTTATACCCAAGAGCAAGGTTTTAGTGCAAAGTGTTAGTGCAAAGTGTTAGTGCAAAGTGTTAGTGCAAAGTGTTAGTGCAAATCTGAATGATTGTCTTTAAAATCAGGTGTTTTCTCTGTTAAACCATCCTTTTTCCTCCCCCAGCATTTTCAATCTGAACCCAGAGGATCAAATTTTCACTCCGTCTGGCTGCAATTCACTGCCCTGGAGTCCTGCAGATAGATCTTATCTCCCAGCAGAGCACAACTTAATGGGCAAATCCTCACTAATAGCAGCACGAATCCAGTCTATCCAGTCAGCACCGCGGCATTACAGGGTCGTGCCAGTTGGATACTATTCCACCAAATCCACTTCTGATTTATAATGGCACAGCCCAGAAAAAAACATAAATACAAGCTCTCAAACTCTTATTGTACTCGTATTGAGACAAACTGAGAACATGTTAGTTTACGGGATAAAATTATAAATATCACAACATAAAGATGATTAGGAAGGGTGTACTTTGAAAATTAGGGCAGAGGGAAATTGTACAGCACTTAACACTAATGGGTATCAATATATTTACCTAAACCTCCCTGGAGCTACAGTCATTGCAGCTATTAAAAGCCTGACCCGGTGTGATGAAAGCTGATAGGGTCTAGTAAAGCTACCCCAACTTGAACTAGCTATAAAGTGGTTGAAGATGCATTTTTTGCATTTGAAAACAGGGTTAAACTTGCTTATTGGTTTTGATTTAAAGATAATTTTGAAATATAAGTTGCAGCATTTCATGGTGAAAAGATTATAATGTAATACAAGGCAATCAGGTTCTAAGTTATACTCAATAAAATTACCCCGGGGGGAAGGTACCTGCGCACTGCAGTCCCCTGTGCCTCACGCACGAGAAGTCATCGCACTCGCAGCGCGGCCCGTAGATCTTCCCGTAGGGTGACGCGTGGCAGACGCACTGCCCGCAGTAGCAGTCGCCTCGGCCGCTGCAGGAGCTCTGCTCCTCGGCGCCCTTGCACGAGCCGGCGCTCAGGGAATTCTCATCGCACTCGCAGCGCGGCCCCACGTAGCCGGGGCTGCAGATGCAGACGCCGCACTCGAAGGCTCCTTTCCCCTCGTTGCATTTGGAGCTGTTTGTCTCGCCCTTCGCCTGGCAGCTGCATTGGCATTGAGGGTGGATTTCGATCTCCAGGACGTCGCTGAGACCCACTGGTTTTATCACGATGCGTCTGGTGTCTTTTTCACAAGCAGGGAGACTTACGGTCATGTTAAAAGAGACCTGGAAGAGAAAAGGTCTATTCAAGAGGACTGCAGGAAAGGCTGGGAGAGGACAAGAGTGCATGAGCTATTGCCTCATTTCTTGTACCTTATTTAGGAGAACATTATTTAATAAAGAACAACCCGGTATTTTGAAGTCTCTGGCATCAATGTCTTTCGAGAATCCCTTATTTACTTACTATCTCTCCCACTTTAACCCGAGAGCATCTCCTCTTCTGCTGCACGGAGGAGCCGTTGTTGCAGAGCGCCGTGAAGGAGAGGTCGAGCCCCTCCGTGTCCCCAGAGACCTCCAGTTCCACCTCAGACCTCAGCTCCTTCAAGAAAAAGAAAAATCACCAATGGGTCAATGACTTGGCCAATGTTCTACATCTGCGGAACACAAATGGTAACTTATCTCTGCTGCTACAGGAGTAAATCGATGCGTTTGGCACCTTTTTTACCTACTTCTCTATTGCAAGCAAGTGGAGAAGAGCAAAAAAGAAAGCGCCAACAGGAACAACCTTCATACGAAAGACTTATCAACTTAATTTCTTGGATCCTGGTGCTTATTTCCTGCCCTCGCAGGGGAATAACTTCAAAACTTTTTGCTAATTCCACAAATAGTCCTCACACTTGTGCATCTTGCTCGGTGCTCTTTCCCCTGGATGGAGATTGTGGCTTCATGAGCTCCTATTTGAAGACATATCCAGCAGGGTCCTCTTTTCTTAGATCAATTTGTACAATCAAGCTTACATTTCTTAAACGAAAAAACTCTTCAGTTTACTCCCTGAGTGCTCTCATACTCTTTTTTCTATTATTATATTTAATTTTATGTCGACTTTGATTACACAACAGCCCATATCGAGCCATGTGGAAATTCCCTATGACTTCACTGGTCTGTGGTTCCAGTAAATGGAATTTTTCCAAAGCAAAAGTCTCCCCGAGT
>JAWLRI010001089.1:6680899-6709691 GCA_034781795.1 Crypturellus tataupa
TGTGGAAATTCCCTATGACTTCACTGGTCTGTGGTTCCAGTAAATGGAATTTTTCCAAAGCAAAAGTCTCCCCGAGTCGCTTTTAAGCTGTTGCAAACCCCAGTGCTTTTCAAAACACCCGCTGCACTTCAAAGCCCTGGAGCTTGGTGACCTCCTCAGTGAGTCACTCTAGTGCAGGAATCAGCGTGACTCATTGCAGTAAAGGTCTGGTGAAAACACTGGGATTACCTGGAACTAAAAGGTAGAATAAATATAAACCCACACGGAGAACAAGTCCCTTTTGCACATGTGCTGGGTTCTGTGCAGATTTGTCCTAGGGTTTTTTATTTGGACCTTTTCAGTAAACCAAATAACTTCAATAAATGCAAAAATACATATACAAGACATTCACAAAACACCCATCCTCTTCCCTGCATGCAGTTTGATGCATTAGGCACCAGGTTAGTTTTGTGGGGAGCTCTGGATGCATTTGAGTTTTCCCTCCCATTTCTCTTGGAGTTAGATGCTTGCGTTGCTATTAAAGCAATGCAGTTTCTTAGAAAACAATTTGTTTACATCGGAGGGACTCCAGGATGAAATAAAACTCAAGATCCTGGCATCCATCCAATTTGTATTTCCAGGTTTTTATGAATAAAACAGCAATAAAGTGTTATAAACTTGTGCACTCGGTAGGGTACTTCTACCCTTTTAAAAGTGTATAAATGTTTAAAAGTGTTTAAAAGGGTGTTATTTCCTCAATCTTATCATATCATGCACCAAGCACAAAAAAAAAAAAAATTCTGAAATTTTAAAATGCTGCAATACATTTTTCCTCAAAAGGCCTGATTTCAGCACAACGCAGTTTAAAACAGGATTGTGTGGCACAGCCCTATGCAGATTTAACCTTAAAAAAGAGAGGCAGGCAGAAATAAACCCGAAGAAAATGAATCATCCTAAGACAGAACATGAGAACTCTTTGTAACAAATATTTTGACAGCTCAGGCTTTCTGAAGTTGCTTACTTCCTCTCTTGAAGCTTTTAGATAGCAACACACGCATGAATGCTATTAGCAGATCTCGTGTTTGCACAGCAAGGACGGGCTCTGAAGCACTTTAAACACGTTAGAAGATTTTTGCTACTCCATGGGGCAAATGCTTATTTATTCCGATTTTGCAGGTGGAGAAATAGAGACATTTAGGGTTGAATTACAGTGCTGAGAGCATCGTAGGTCTGTGAAAAAAAATGGAATTAGCTCTCCTGTTTAGCCTGTTATTTTTAACCATAACCCTACCCTTGTTTACCCTTTCCCACCCTAAAAAACCCTGATTTCTTCACTCAAGTCAAATAAGGTGTTTCTCAGCATTTCCTGCTTGGAAGGTTTTTAATCATGAAGCAACAGGATCGTTAACCTTTAAGGTTAAATGTAATAAAATGGACTTTGGGGTATTTTGAAAGCACGACATGCTGCTACCTGTGCACTTTGTACACATGCGGGATATGAAGAATGGATAAGGAATTCTGGAGGATGGTCTGGACATGCTGAACTTGAACCAGGGCTCGATGAGTTAGGAGCTACTTGCAGCAAGACCTTTCCTGCATCCACCCAGCAGAAATCACTGCTGTAGGAGGGGAGAGAACAGCAATTTCATAACCCTGCGCAAAGGATCCTCCATCCAAAGGGCAGGAGCAATCCAAGAGCCAACACTATGTTGGCCATCGGTACAAGAAAACAGGGGAATCCTTTTGGTTCTGTATAAAACCTTGAGGACCGCGTGCTGTTCTGGTCTCCACATCGCAGGAAAGACACGGTGGAGTCGGAGAAGGTAACGGAGCACCCGGGGAGACACTGGAAATGCTGGGAGAGGGAGCAGAGGGAGAAGATAGGGAATGGGACACGTCTTGGTGATGGAAAAGTACAAAATGATGAAGAGCAGAAGAATACAAGCTGAATGCAAAGCTGTTGTTCACCGAATTCTGCAGTGCTTGAAGGAGCATTCAGGGAAATTTAAAAATAAAAAAAAAATAAAAATTTAATTTGAAATGAGAGCACTTCTCACAAGAGCACTTCTCAAATCAGTGCAATTGAACCTTTGGCTACAGAGACTGTGGAGACAGAAAGTATCATCGAGTTCAAAAAGGGGATTAGGAAAAATGTCATGCACAGCAGGTATGGAATAGGCCAGGACACGCTCTCCAATGGCTGTGATAAAACAGTTGTAGGTGCATTACACGACAACGCAATCAGACGCATCACCAAAATAATTTTGGATAAAATGTTCTTATTCTTATGTTCTTACTCAGGTTACAGGAAGAATAGTGTAAGAGTTTTTAAGTAAAAAAATAGAAAATGGAGTTTCATAGAGCTATTTCTAATAGTAGGAATGGGTGGAGTAGGCTTTTAATAAAATGTGAGAGGGAGAAAACAGAGAAATCTATAGTACATCAGTAAAATGTATCTCTTTCTGTTCAAAAACTTGTAAAAATGTCTAGAAACATTCCTCTAAAATAAAAGAACAAGGACACTGGGATGTATCTTACAAAGCAAGCTCTGAAAAGCAGTACTGTGTTTATGTTCCCGTCATCTTTTCATATTTTACTATAATTTTTCATATTATCTCAAGAAACTCATTCAAGTCCTCTTTCTCAGCCTGTATTGTGCTTTAAAAACACCAACCAGCCTCACAGGGGCAGTATCAAATTGCTAAAGCAGAATATAGCATTAAGTGGAGAATAGTGCTGCTTTTACGGATATTCTTGCAGAAAAATTGTGTCTAAACGAGAGTTACTGGTAGGAATAGAGCTGCATCACGGGGGAAGAGCTAATACTTATTCTAAGGAAAAATTTAGGGCAAGTCTGAGAGAGAAGACAAGATAAATGACACACTGACATAAAATCTAGCATTGCAATTCAAGTAAGAAATAACAAATTTTGTAGAAGTGTTTTTTTTGGAAAAAGAAGGGAAATTGGATATAGTTCCAAATAACACGACACTCAACCTTAAATAATAAAGGGAACTGCAATTAACAGATTGAATATTCATTGGAAATAAACGTGCAGAATTGAGGCTGAATATCTAAAAGGAGCTTTTCAGCAAAGTGTTGCTGGAAAATCACCGATGCTGTGACACCTCCCACCATCTCTCATTCTGCTTTTTCATAGAGAAAACAAATACTGGTTATATATTTTTCAATTCCTTTGCCCTATGACAGTTCTATAGCTAAAAATTAAAATAAGTTAATAATGACTTGCCTGACCAGCAAGAGCAGCTCAGTGTTGTGGCTCTATATTTTGAACAATTTCTAAATATTTGTTTTTAAACATGCAGCCAGAAAACGCATTATAGGCACCTCACCTGATACGCAGCCACGATCAGCTGGAGGATATTGCCAGAATCCTTCTGCAGTTGCCCAACAGTGGCTCCAGGAATTAGCTTGGCATAGTTCTAAAAACACCAATTTAAAAACAAAAAGAGTTTAAAAAGAGTTTAAAGAAAAAAAACAGCTACATGACAAGGCTAAGCCACTAGGAAAGAACAAAATATACTGCAGGCAACTGAAATAAATAACATTTTAAAGGCCCCTCGTGTCTCTCAGGAATATATATGCTATTTAAGTCATATGGAGAAGAGCTATTTTCATTGGAAGGAACTTATATTGCTAAATCACCTATGAACATTTCAAAGCTTCATACTGTAATATTTTCCAGCTATGGTTTTGAGTTCTTTTCTTAATTTCAGAATGAAGATATCCTCTGGCAATGGTGTTTTTCTTTAATAAAATTAACCCAAACCACATTGGACTGCTTTGCCCTTGCTGTAATATTTGAAATTGCAGGGTCCTGCATTCAATAGCAATTGCTATTTTTGCAAGCAACTGAGCATCTTAAGCTCTTCTCAGTAAGGGCACAGAACTTAAGAAGTTTAAACTAAGGGCGACAAATGCTTAGAAGAGAGGCCCTTAAAAACTGCTGCTGCTTTATGAGCAGCTGATTGCAATGGTAATTGATTTCAGTGATGAAGACTTTTTTCCTTTTTGCATTAAATTGCATTGTGCCACTAGATTTTCAATATGTGCATCCTAGATTTTAAATATGCTTGTTTAAAATTTGCCTTATTCAGTTGTTATTCACCTATAGAAACTAATCAGCATTCGCAGTTAACACACATTGCAGCACTGGTTTTCTGGGATTTATCATAGCGTAGGATCTATGCTTTTATTTAAAAAAAAATCTAAAGAGCTAACAATAAACACAGGTAATTTGATACTCTTACTCTCTTCTAAACCTTGCATTTCCAAAATCACTGTTATTATATATTTGGAATACTTATAATTCATTAGATGTCTAAAGTGCTATTGTAAATCAGTGGGATTAAATATATTTAATGTTACAGCTGGCAATTTTGCATTCCTGCCTCCTCCTGTGCTTAGTGCTGTCGGAAGGACACTTAAAATATAGAAACCGAGCACTTTGCAAGCAAGGATGTTTTATCAGCTAATTATAAATAATAGGAGGAAATAAATCTGGGATTTTAAGTGTAGAGTTTTGGCATGCAGAACGAACAGCAGGGATGCATTGTTCTGAGGGCTGCCTTTTCTTTTGTCTTTGAACAAAAGTTTCCTGTACAGTGATGCAAGGACATGGTGCAAGCCCAGTCCAAGTGAAATCTCTAGTTCTTCTCTTAGGCCCTACTTTGTAGCATAGATACATAGGGCATTGGAAAGGGTCTTTCAGCAAATATTTATTAAAAGTTTTTTTGTTTGGTTGTTTTTTTTTTTGTTAAACAGATAGTTGTGTTAGTGAAATCTGAGAATTTTATCTTTGAGTTACTGGGTTATGTTTAATTTTTAGCAGTGTGAATGAGAGGAGAATTGAAATTTTGAACAAAAGTAGAGATTGGAGTAGTTTTCACTGAAGTAGTAAAATCCAGTCTGAAATATTTAAATACCAAAGTACTTATTTAAATACTTAAATATTTCTTTTTTAATATCAAAATGGGATATACAGACAAAATATTATTGTAATTGCAATATTCACAGGCACTTCTGAGATAAATAGTTCCTTTAAGAATAAACATACTCCCTGCTGCTTTGCTAAGACTTTGACCTCAGACTAACAATGCAATAGACATACATGAACATAGTTTAATGAACATTTTTAAATCCTTTTTTATAAGTAATCTCAAATTATCACTACTTAGTGTCAAGAATGTCCTCCTCTTTCTTGTATTTAATTTTTAGCAGCCTTATAAATATTTCAGCATGAACAATGCTGATTTAAGAGTTCTTGCAACCATGCAAAGCAAGGCTGGGTTTAGGTTTGATGTGCACATGAGACCATAAATTACTACACAGTTAGCTAAAAGAAAGAAAAAAGAGAAAAAATGCTTTTCCTGACAAGAATGCAATGTTGCAAGTATAGATATTCTGCATTTGGGCAGTATTTGTGTGTTGGATAATAATGCACACACACCTGTAGGGAAGAAGCTTTGAATCAAGTCCAAAGGGGATCAAGAATATTAAATGACTGAATTCTTCTTGGCTAAACTTTGGTGGATTATACAGAACTGCAAATATAACGTGTATTTTACAGCCTGAGCACTAAAGACTAATGGAATCTACCACGTCTATTTAAAGAGCTGCTTTCTATGTTCTCACAGTCATTTTAATGTATGTTTATCCCCCAGAATGACATTATAAATAGCCACGGCCAACTTGGGGATCTGTTATAATTAGGAGCTGAATTCGAGTATATTTTAAGATGAGATATTGGGGGAAAGCTTTCCTCAAGGGAAAATTAAGCCTGGGAAGGGAGTTCTAACTACCTGGAATATAGAAAAGAAGGGCAAGGGGGAAGGTTCTCTGTCACCGCAGAGGGTAGATGGGTCCCCAAGGTTGTCCCCAGGGCTAATTTCTCTTTCTGTCCCTGCGCAGCTCAGGGGAGACACCCAGTGTTTCATGGACTGGTTCCAGTTGGAGTGTTGTTCTGGGTAAGGATAACGATCCAGATTTTTGGCAAAAGAAACAAGATAGGGAGATCCTTCATGAACTGATTCCCAGACTATCCCCTTGACAAATGGGGAAGCACTCTTGGAGCTCACATTGTTTGGCCTCCCACCAAAAAGTGGGGCAAAATACATCATCTTAAATGTTACCCAGGATAGGAACAGATAGAGATCTTATTTTGGGTGTGATAGAAAATATATTTCAGTTAACTAAACCATAATTTTTATCAAATATCATTTGTTGCTGTGTTTTTCATTATTATCTTTTAATAAAGCCCTCTAGACCGGGTCCTCTTGCTGCAGATTTCTCAGTGTGACTTGGCATTTATGCTTTATCCACCAAAGAAACTACGTTTATGAAACTATGCTCCAAATTACCCTGAATATATCTTGAAATACGTGATCACTTTCCAGTCTCATTCTTTGTCCATATATATAAAATGCATTAACATGAGAAGTAACCGAGATCTGGTTTTGTTGATTCATTTCTCAACTGAATTAATTCTACCCCCATGCAACAGTATGATATATATATGATATAAATCTTCAGTTTTGCCCATATAAATATATATGTTGCCATCAAGATAATTCTTTGTTTTCATGAAGTTTTTCCAACTTATTTTTCAATATGGTTTCTAGACTGGGTAAAAATATTTTAAAGGTGGGCAAACCAATACCAAGCACATATATTTCACACCTCATTCCATAACTTTTCATTGAAAATTCCCAATAGTAATGCAACATTTCATTACAATTACAATTAAAGTATTTTATAGAAAACTCTTTTTATCAGATGAAACAAGGAAAATTTAGGTCAACCACAAGTGTAGTGGGATTCCATAGTCATCGGATAAATTAGTGGCATTAAAAAGCTTTTATTAAATCTAAATATTGCTTAATATTTTCTTAAAAGAGGACTAGTTAATGGTATATGAATGCTTTCCATGAGCTTTAACAAGTGCTGCACAAAGTAGCTTGGAAGTATTATTGATTAACAGAGCATTTTTTAATCCAAGGAAACTTTTCTCTTTCTTGCATTATATTTCCCCTTGGAAACTTTGGTGGTCAGAGTTGGCCAACAAGGTTCTTATGGGAGGTTTTCTGTTTCGGTATCTTTGTGTCCATGTTATAGCGGCATCAAGGTTATCAAATGGCACCTTTTATTCACTGGGAACACTAAAGGAAGTTTTAGAACTAAAAAGAAATGCAAGCCATTGGAAATCTAATTGCAGAATTTTTGTTCTTGTAACTTTGTTAGAAAAATAAAGCATGACTATCTTCTACCTTGTAGGGTATATAGTAATCCCATTGAAAATATTCTATCTACTGCTTTCATCTTTTCCATACTGCTTTGTCACTTATTCAGATATTTATCGTATATAAATATCTGCTTGCTGTCCTGTATGTGATGTGGAAAAATCAGTGAAAGTCAATACAAAAATCGTGGCAGCTTTACAATGCTTCTTTCAAAACCTTAGTATATTTTCAATTTCATATGTAGGACACGAAAACTGCACTCTGGTGTCCCATTTTCATCTGAATGATTCAGGTTTGTAATATAAATGCAAATATCCAATTCTCCATGCTTGGGATTGTAAACAGGAAAAGAAAAAAAGAAAAAAAAAAAGAAAAAAGAAAAAAGAACAAGAAAAAAAAGAAAATAGAAAATAAAAAAGAAAAAAATTTGTCTTAAGGGCTCTTTGCTCATATTCACTGTAAAGACAGGTAAGCAAAAGAAAGAAAGGTATCTGAACAAAAAACTCATGGTCATTAAACTGTATCATAGCCATGGTTGAGACTCAACTCAGAGCATCCAAAGGACCAAAACCAGCATGGGCCTTCAGGAGGATTTATTTTTGTGCAAGTTGTAACCAGATGACTTCTTGTGCACTAGAACCCACAAAACTATCACTAGAATTTTTCTTACAAGTTCCCCGGTCATATCTGTTACAGGACCATGGGTACCATCTTCAGAAATTTCAAAAGTATCTTAGAACTTCAGATATTGTTGGGTTTCTGTAGAAATTATGAATTCTAAACAAAGTTCAATGTTATTATTTTCTTTTAAATGTTACAAGATGACAGTAAGAGACACCTCTAACATACCAAATGAGTCTTCTTTTCTCATACCTTTACTACAAAAGAAAAACAGGTTTTAATTCTATTTTGACTCCTCGTTTTTAAACATAGACCTTGATTATTGTGCATTCTAACCCTTTATCTTTAAAACAAGCTCTTTACAACTATGAATCTGGTATTTCTGGACCCTAGAGACCCACGCAGTCCATCGTGTTTTGTGATTTTAGTTTCCTATTTGTCTCATTGGAAGGAGATATAAAAGTAAAGAAAAATGAATAAAACTCCCAGATCACTGAAAAACAAACAAAATAACCCTTATCTTGGAGTTGAGCATGAATGAAGCAATGCCTTTTTTCCCCAGAATGTATTATTGTCTTAAAAAAGTAAAGACCAGCTCAACTGCCCTTACCTAGCTTCAAAAATATATATAAAAAGGCTAATCATAATGATTGCACTGAATAGTTCAGAAATATTTAGTTTGACAGTCCTTATCTATTGACTTAAAAATTACAGTGTGATTCAACTTGAAATTCAATTTAAAAGGTGCATAAGAACATCAAAATCAATACAAGAACTTTCTAGGTAAAAGGACCTTTCTATAAATCTGCTGTCTAGATATTTTTAAATTTAATTTAACTTAATTTACTAGATACTTACTAGATATTTTTATTACATAAATATCTTACGGGATTGGATTAATACTAAAATGAGCATCTCGGCTGTGAAAAATGGTGATCAGAGCAATGAAACCTTTTAATTCCCCTACCTCATATATGTGAATTTGCTCCTTTGTCACAGCGAAGATTAATAAAACATTGTTTTGCACAAGTTTGTCGATTAATTGTCCAATTGTGGGATATTCCTGAAGAGAAGAGAGCCACATCAATTCCTGTTTTATAGACACCCACTTCCTAACTGCCTCCCATGAAGCACATATGCAAACGCTCTATAATTAATCTTGGTTTCTCAGTATGGTATAAACATATAATTAGGTACTATTTATATGCAAAATAAAAGATACTGTATATAATTTCTTCTCCTTTCTGAGGAAGCCCTTTGAAGCAAGTACAGTGTCTACCTTCACACTGGGACTCCTGCCTCAGCAGAATGGAGTCCAAAGAATAATTCTGTACCAGGGCAAATGAGTATTTTCCCTAGTTTTTATACTCAAATCTTTTGATTTTTTTTGCAGGAATAATGTCCAACAAATTACCAACCTCCTCCTGAATTCACACCCAAAATATGGCATATTTTACTTTCCCTTCAGAAGAAAATGTTCTCCAGGTTAGAGCGATGCATTCTTTTGTAATTATAATATATCATAATTTCCTAGATATGCTCCATTCTCTTTAGATTAGAGCTACAGCTACAAATAAAATAGATGATAACAAACACCTGGATCCCCCAACTTTTCCATGTTATCAGTGATGAAGATATAATTTCATCAGTCTTGTACATTACCAGGACGGTTGACATGGAATATTCGTTATTGTGGTCCAAATGGCAGCTCCCATCGTTGGGGATAACAATCCCTGCCAGTTTACTGTCCATCCCGAAGTGGGAATCGGCATCACTCACAAACACCAGCAAATGTAAAGAATCATTCCTCCATCCGATTTTTTCCTGTAATTTAAAATATATTAGTTTAGCAATATTCACTATTGAGAAAAGCAGCAAACAATCTGCGGGAGGGCATCTCGAAGCAACCTCATAGTTTGTATTTTTTACCCCTAGAAATGAAAAAGAAAGTCTATACTGTTGCAATATATACATTTAACTTGGTATGAATCCAAGGTAGCAATAAAATAAATAAATAAATAAAATATGATGTGACTGTGTCTTACAGTTTGACTGCTCTTCCCCTATGCTGCATGTGCTGATTGCACTGATTTCACACAAATCTGCTTAGGCTTCTGGATGCATTAAAAAAATCTTGAAAAATAACCATCTGCTTCTTTTAAATACAATGATATAATGCTAGAGCTGTTAAAATGCAGAGTAATTAGTATTTCAATTACCTTGCAAACAGCTGCCTGCATAATGGCATCGAATCCTCCCTCCGGAGTGTCTATGTTCGCAGAGATCCTCTGGCCTTTCACGATTTCGTTGAATCTTTCTGCATCCTTGGTCAATGGCAGAACGTGTTTGTACCCAAAGGTGGGTAAGCACTCGTATGGGACACTTCTGCAAAACACGTGGGATGGCTTATGGATAACGCAGGAATAAAATCCCTACAATTATTTATCACTGCGAGGGCTGTTTTGCCATTGCAGTCTAGCTGAACTGGTCAGTTTTTAGTTATGTGTCTCTCCTCTCTGTCTGACACAGATCTAGTGAAAAATATAAAAAGAATGGGAGTGAATAGTTATTTGCATTTAGCTGGAATATGCAAACAGGCCTGCATAAAGCATGGAAAATGTGCACTGTTTTTCCTCTACTTAGGACGAGAGTAACCTAGATTTGGAGCCATACTGCTAGATTCTGGAGGAAAACACAGAGGAAAGCAACATTAATGGGTAAGTGAAACCGGTATTACTTGTTTGGTTTGCATTTTCAGCCATTTAGCATAGCAAAGGCCTAAAAATTCATGTATTTATATTTAATTTGAGGATGCATAATTAAGCGGAACACATTGGTATACTGATGTTAATCCATTCTACCAACAAAATGTAAAGAGCAGAATCACCCCTAGACTAAATAACATAATATATAACAGAATAATAGATTGTGAACCTAAAATAAATTCCTTAATAACTCTTTTAGAACTAGAATAGGGCAGGGTACCTCCCATGAGCATGTTGAAGTGAATTTTGTCTTAAAAATTAGCACTTTGAGTTAATGTTGGCCTGCATGAAGATGTAGGCACTTCTCCTGCATACCTGCAAGGGTTGTTTATTTCTTCAGCTGTAGTTTTGATGAATGGGGAAACTGGTTTTTCCACAAACGACCCAAAACCCAGTCTGAAGTTGCTCGTCAGTTTTGACATCTCTTTGGAGAGAGTTGAACCCAGCTCCTTTATAGTGTTCAGATCATCATCCATTGAGGCCGAAAGATCCATGAGATAGTAGAGATCAATCGGATAATCTTCACTTTGGCGGACTTTGATCTGTATGGTTTCTTCATGTCCTATTAAAGTTATAGAAATATAAAATACATATTAATACTCAATGGCCTGAAAAAACTCTTTGTAGGGTAAAAAAAATATATATATTTATATTTAGGAGTATTAATATGTATTTTTTTATCCTGCAAAGAGTTTTTTCAGGCCATTTAGTCTCAGTATCTTGGGTATCAGCAAAACAAGACCTCAGGATGATGCATTTGAGTTAAGTGACCTACCTGGTCGCAGCCAAAGAGTTAGTTTTTGAGGAGAAATCTGTGTGACATCAGAATTGTTCTGTAGCCCAACACTGAGGGGCTTGTTCTTGTGTATTTCTACTTTGGAAAGGGGAAATTCAATCAAGTTCAACTGGCATCCTTTTGCTAAAAGATTTTCGGTTGTATCACACCTTCCGTGGATTCCTGACGATTCTGTATAATTCTAAAACAAACAGGAAAAGAAATCAATGAGTAAAGGTACCAACACCAGCAACTCATTGAGGCAATGAGCTCAATGCAACGTAGGGAGAACAGAAACAAAGGGGCAAGTTATATCGGGAGTGCAAATCCGTGTGGAAAGAGATCTGTGGCACAGAAATCTAAATTTGCCCTGCCTGGATCGTGTCCCACAGGTGTATAATTCATGTAACCGACACCTATTTGGTATTCTGGGAGAAACTCCGCTACTGTCGGGGAATGGGAATGGTGCCACTTACGTCTGGCTCGTTTGTTTTTCTAGGAAATCACTTACAGGCTGCAAATTCCTAGCCTTTCCTTAATAACTCTGAACTGCCGACAGCCCCAAGTCATTTAATAATATATGAGATCTCACAGATCATCTTCTCCTATAAGTTTTGTGGGAAATTGGAGGTGGGCCCTGTTGTGTTCATGGGACAAGATATTTTTTTTTCCCTCATTTTTTCCTCCCATACAGAGGGAATCACAAGCCCATTGCTACCAGCTGGAGATCTTGCAGTTTAGTTTAGTTACCCTTTTCGAGGCGGTTGATGTGCATTCCTCTGCACAGCACTGCTGGGCAGTGGGTATTATCCCTACCTAACAGTGAAGCGAATTTATTTATACAGAATTATATTCTGTATAGAATAAACGTTCACTGCGGTAGATCACTTCATCCTTAATTTTCCAGACTCCTAAAACAGTTGGAGCCTAGAGTCAAATTTACACTCAATAGCAAAATATTTGTTTTCCTAAGTTGTTTTGCCTAGATCCTTCAGAAGTAGACTACAAATGGTGAGAATAATGGTCTTTTTTTAGACAAAAATCTCACCAACGGCTTCTTGAGCACACTACACATAAATGCATATAAATGCATATAAAACTCCCTATCCTAGCTAGAAACTTCACAGGGAAAAGGGCATCATCTCCTGTAATTACACATTTTGGAGTAGCCGCTCTTTCAAAACAGGCATAAGGAAGAAAACTCCTCTTCTAAAGATAATTATAAAGGGGATTTTTTGTCCTAGAGAGATAATAGTTTTCCTAAAGGCATTTTAATGTTAATTCTGACACTAAAACTTGCAGGTCTTTTACATTCTAGGAGTGTTTTGTATCAAACAGGTTCATGAGCAAGGAAAAGAAATCACATTAATTGCTGTGAGGATTTTGGTAATTGCACTTAAAATACAATAAATTGTTTTTTCATTTGTGTTTTCTGGAAAGACATAATAGTAGTCCAAATTATGAGATCACATTTCGTTTAAAAAAAACTTCTGTTTTAGAAGTAAGAATATTAAAAATTATTGAAAACACCAGTGCTTACTTTTACCTGTAGTATGCTTGCAAATTGCTAGATTATTTTTAGCAAACATGTTTTAAGAAAAATCTTTGGTCTTTGGATACTTTATAAAGCAATGCATTTGCGCCATACTAGATATTCTTGTACTATTAATTTTTTTTGGCTTATACTACTTTTTGCACCAAGGAAATAAATAGAAACTGTCATGAAATCTATTCAAAGTATTTTCTCTGCCATAGCTGACAATATATACTGAATTTCTGTACAGTTCCTACATTTTTGAAAGTGCACATACTCACAAACCTGATAAAATGAAGCATTTCACACCATTAATCCCAGTCAAGAAAATAATTCCAATAGTACTCCTCAAACTTTGGGAAGTCCTTAGGGTATCCCATGCAAAATAGACATTTGAGACAATTGCAATTACAAAAAATAGTTACTCAGAAATATTAACAAATAAGTCACAATGTGTTTAAGAAGATGACCATATGCTTTATTTATCCAAGGTTTGGGTTTTTTTAAGAAAAAAGAATAAGGAACAACAGAATATAGTGTATAGATTGGAGCTCTGTTCTTACTGCTTCATCATTCAGAGCGACAACAAACACTTCAGGTCTTTGCAAGTTTATCATTTACCTCCTGAAAGCACCACGCACAGTGTGGTCCAGAGAGCAAACAGTCTTCACAAGTCACTGCACTCGCCCGAGAGCAACTCCCTGCGTTCAAATCCAAGAGGACAAAAGAGAAATATTAACGGGTTAAATCATTTAATTTATGATTTTTTTTCATTTAGAGAATGTGGCCGATGAAGACACATTTAGAATTAAAGATAACATTCCTTCAAAAGGATATTTCTATTGGTAGATTGTTAACTCTCTGGAAAATAAATGTTGAAAATTAACTTACTTTTCATACTTTTGCTTTACTTTTGGTTACTTTGCATGTTTTAGGGATGCCCATTCACTGGAATTACGTTACTTGTTTTGTCCAGTATATTTGATAAAATATTACATTTATTTCTTGTACAGAACAGGTTACATATTGCTAACATAAACAGAGACATTAAAAATTATTTACATTTGCTCTACATGCTTAAAACACTGTCACTCAGCTCTGGAGATACTGGATATGATTTTATTATGTGAAACATTTCCCACAGGGATGGTATTAAATTCCTCCATGGTTCAAACATTGCTTAGTATAACCAAAATAGCTCAAATTCCTCTTTCATACATGCGCTATGCAATGATCACATAAATCTCAGATGAATTCACAGGATAGCCCTGCAGCGGTGTTTAAAAAAGGAAAACAAATTCATTAAGCAGAGAGGAATGACTACGTACAAACAGAAAACCAGCCAGCAGCAACTCAAAACTACTAAAACAATAAACACAGTCTTGGAAAGCAGCTGACTGTGCGTGAACCTTACCTTGTACATTGTTATTTCCTTGCAGAAAGAGGAGAAGGAGGCAAAGCAAAGCAATCCCCATTCGTTTTCAGTGCTGGCTGCGTGACAGAAAATATTATCGCGTTAATTATCATCGCTATAAAGGTAGACGGTTGCAAAACCCCACATTCCCAAGGAGCAGGTTTTAAGCTGTCACCTACGCGGAGCCGCGGAGGAACTTGCGTGCTCTCCGGATGCAACATGGATAAAAACGAAAAGAAAAGCTACCTGGGCAGGTAAAGCCGACAGGTTTTGCATGCAGGTAACCTGAACATGGTTATCACTTCCTTGTTTTCCTGTGCTCCTTATAAGGAATACGATCGGAAGGAAGGGAAAACCCGTTCAGGGGAAGATTTCTGTCCATTCCAGGGAAAACTATCCCCGAAAGCACCTCCGAGCACACGGCAGCTTGGAAACACTACAATAACCCCTCTAATTGTGCCCTGGGAGAGTTCAGTAGGAAAACGGGTCGTACAATTATACCTGGAGAGATGTAAGAATCCCATTTTTTCAGATTTCCTGAGGTGGAGAGAGCCCTGTAAAGGCAGCTGTGGGAAAAAACAAAAAGCAATCACTAATTTTAATGGAGGAGCAGGCTTTGGTTATTCGAGATACAAGACTACATTTATTTTAGTAACATTTCAGATTGAAAGGGAAACTTATCAGTTGTGGGGGTTTCAACAGGTAGAGGAAGGAGCAGTTGTATTCCCAATTCTGCAAGGAAAAAACCCTAAAGTTTGGTTCTTGTCTAGCAACTGGCCCAACATTCTGCATCAAAAAATTTACTGTTATAAATCTCTTTTCTCTCTGATGCTCCCCACCCCAAAGGAAGGCAAAACTCCTTTTCCTTACAGAAAAAAAGTTCCTATTTGTAGATGTCATGTCTTCCCATGCTTCATATTTCTTCACGTTTTGGTTTTGGTTTGTGTTTTATTAATATTTTTTTTGAGAATATATTGTTCAGGGCAAATCCTCATTGTATTTAGGCATTTGCAGGCAATTTTCAACACCATGGTATAAAAGGAGAATTTCAAAAGCTGAATTCTGTCCTCAAAATATATATCTGCTTTTCTAGAGCCAGAAATCTCCTACCAAAGCTGGGAATTCCGCTCCTAAGGACTAAGTTACTCTAATCATGAGCAACTCTACCTGGCTGGTTAAGGGCTCCCCTTATAAAAGCGCTGGTAGCTGCAGTCTGGAGGCAGGATACGACAGCAGGGATAGGTCTAAACTGGTAAACTCAACATGCCCGGAGACATTCCTGGCCATTGAGGCCAACTGGCACGGAAAACCCCGAGTTTAGGCTTGCAATTTGCCTATCGGGACCACGTTAATACCAAATTGTGCCCGATTGTTTGCGGAGAGCATTAATTGGAAAGGTCAAATTCATGCCAAGGAGCATTTTAACAGCTTCAAAGCAAGGACAATCCCTGCTAGTAGCTGGAAATATTCCCAGGCACATCGGATTTTACTAGTATTTACATAGTCCGTGGTAGATTCATAGGCACTCGAGCTGCATTACGTCAAAGCCACCTTTGTCCTGCCCCAGCGCTCACACCCCTTCTCTTGTACCTGCTGTTCAAACAAACACGGAGCTCTTGGGTGGTTCCACTTGAAAACTAATCGCCGGCCATGGGAAAGGCTGGGAGCTCCTTATCGCCGGGATCTGCTCCCTGAATTGACTCACTGCGCGGGCACCTGCAAGGGCCACTGCAGGGGAGCGAGCAGAAAGACTGGACTTGGTGACAAAGGTGACAATTAAACTGAATTTCTCTCAGCTGAAGCTGCTCTATCGCTCCATTTCAATGCAGGAATTGACTTTGCACCTCTTCCTAGCCCTGGTGTGCTGTGCTCCAAGGATCTCATGGCGAAACTTCATGCCATGGCAAACCAAAATGCCATGGATTTCATGGCAAACCTTCAAGGACCAGACAGCTGAACTGCTGGCTATTGGCATACACTTATTTTTAGAGTCAAGATATCAAGCCTTTTAGTATAGAAAGAATAATGCAGTCTATATAAAATTCACAAATTTTATTTGATATTATCACCATTTGCTTGGGTGGTGACGCTTTATAGATGTCTTGCCAAGGTCGGCATGACTGGAGGCTAAGAGTAGGATGACTGCCAAAGACTATCTGAATAAGCAGAGACTGAATAAAATAACTAAATTTCTAAATTCTAAACTAAATTTCTAAACTAAATAACTACATTTTGCAATCCAGTAAGAAGAGGCCTCTCCAGATTGGCAGTAGGACAGAGGAGGCAAGGAGAAAGCATCAAAATAAAACAAAGAGTGAACAGAATAATAAGGAGAAAATATTCAAGGTTAGTTTTAACTTTCAAAAATTCACAGAATGGGATCACCCCCCTACACACTCCCCATAGGAACAAGCAGAAAGGGAATGAAAAAAGGTCCAGGAAGGGAGACACAAATACCAAGAATAGAACCCAAGCAAGGTAAGAAACCAAGGTAGGTTGCTATTAGATGTTTCTTTTAAAATTGCTTTATGTATCTTATCCGCCATCTCAAGATTGCTGACTTGAAAGTTTTTAATCAGGCAGTGCATATTCATTTGGAGCAAGTTCTGGTCTCATTTAAATTAGAGTTACTCTGTTATAATGATATCTTAGAGCAGAATGCAGCTGTCTTACAATATGGCAACACGAGCAACGCAAACCTGGGCTTCTTTAAAAGATATTTCTTTATTAATATAATAAAATCCCCGGTGCATTATCCATACCTGACCCTTATAATGCATGGAGAAAGATGCTCTAGTCATATAATCCACCTTTAACAAACTCACCAAAGAGCAATAAACCTTAAATACAGAGGTACAAAGAGAATAAGAAATAATATAAAAATATTAGCCTGACTGTGCTTTTTATTAATATTTTTCCTCTTGAATGTGCAGCTTTTCTGACAAGAAAGACCATGTTTCACACATCGAGCTAAAGCCAAAAAATAAAGTGATGATCGGCTGCATAAAGCTTCCAGAATAAATGTATTCATATGTATTCATATCTAAGAAATCACTTCATTAAAAAAGCACCAACCTCTCCTGCAAACAGGGTGTGAACTGATGTTGTATAACCACACACACAGGCAATCCAGCTCAAGAGAAACAATTAGTTTCTTCTGAACCAGACAAAATTTGGAAGGGGAAGCACGTCAGCTCCTGTTATCAGCCGAGATCAGTCTGTCCCAGGTCAATCCGAGCAAAGAAAATCGCTTTTAACTAGAAACCGGAGAGCTCTGTATGCAGAAAGACATTCCTGTAACCGATCTCGCTGTCTCAGACTCAGTCCAGCCCTTGATTCTCCTCTGTGCCCGTCTCATATACCCTCTTATCCTGAAAATCAACCAAAACACCAGGCAGTTCAAAGCCCGCAGGTCCCACAGGCTGAGATAGTCCTCAAAGCGTTTACAAAGGTGGGAAAGTGTCTCTTGGAGACCAGAAAACATTTCCCCATCCCTTCGTGAGAGAATTCTATGGGACTGGGAACAATGGGGTAGGTTTTCCCTGCCCTCCGTCCTGAAAAATGATGTATAACAGCTCAGTGCATGTCCCATCCATTCCTTGCTGCACAATATATCCCAACAATACTCATGGGAAAGCTGGAAGTAACATTAGAAGAAGAAGCAACAGCTCCTAACCAACAATTGGATTTAAGGGGGCAATTTACATCAGTGCTGAGTGTAAATAATGAGTAATTTTATTTTTATATTTTTTTTTCCTGCATGGGAAGATTTTTCTAGCTATGAAGCAGTTGCATCCTCTAATAAGCCAGTCTGCAAAATAATTCAGATACATTTGCACACACTGCTTGTTGATATCCTTGGAAATTTCTTTCCTTGCTCATCAGCACAGCGACTGGGGTGTATTGCACCAACCCAAATGGTCTCAACCCAAAGAGGCTGCTCCAACCCAAATGGTCTCAACCCAAAGAGGTTGCTCCAATCCCAATGGTCTCAACCCAAAGAGGTTGTCACAACCGCTCAGGACATGTCTAAATGACAAGGTCATCCTGCAGAAAGGATGGGAAGATCCAAGCGTTCCCGGGTGGACAAGACCCTGGTTGTGCCATGAAGTCCTGCTGGGAGTGGGCAGCGTTGAGGGCAGGTCGAGGTCTCTCTTGCTCAGGTTTGGCCTCCAACCTGCCTCCTCAGCACCTCCTTGACCACGAGCAGGTGGGAATGAGGGACAGCAGCTTGGGAGAAGGAGAGCTGGAGTCTGCGGGTCATGCCCGGCCGCACACGGAGCAGGAATGTTTTCCTCCCGCTCGGAGCGGGGTGTTCCGAGCAGTGACTCATGCCCTGACTCACTCCCCGCTCCCGGAGCACCCACTGCTGCTACACGAAGGAGGAGAGGGAAAGCAACAGGCTCCCTCTGAGCAAATGAAGGAAGAGAAGGAAAAAGGACGAATTTCTCACCAGTTTGGAATGAAATGAGGACAGACAACGTGGGGGTTTTCAGTCAGTATTTATGTGCCCCACAGCTGGTCCTCCTGGCTGGTTTCAGTCAAACGCTTTGTCCTCAATTTGCTCTGCATGGGCGAAGCTTTCCTGGAGATTTGTTTGATTTCCAGATTTGAATAAACTCAAAGCAAGAAACCCCAAACCTAAGTGCATGGGGACTCAGGAGGAACCTGTGGAAAATCCTACAGGTTTCCACAAGGACCTCTAGGCAGCCCACAGCACTAAACCACGCCGTGGGGTTTCCACTTAGCAGATGAGTCCGCTCTAGGTTTCTGCTTGATTTTCTCACTTTATTCCTTATTCTTCCAGCTCTGCAAAATAGTGCTAATTATTGAACAAACTCCGCCTAGGTGCTGCATACAGAAGGCGGCATTGCTTTGGAAAAGGCAGGTATTTGTGAGCACGATGTAATCAGGCCTGATTTATTTACACCTATAAATTCCAGACTAGTGGGTAGGACTAAATAACTTGGAAAAATATATTTTCCACAACTAGTTTAGCACACAGAATCTGTATTTGTATCTGGGGTCACCTTGCTTGTGCACACAAAAAAAAAAGAACCGGATTTTGGATTTCAAGAGATCTTTGCACAAAGTGCTGCCACCTGATGGATTATTTGAAAAATGAACATGTGCAAAAGTGTTCACATACTGAAATTGCCCTATTTAGCAATATTTTTTCTTCATATATATTTAAAATTCCCCAGAAATGTTCACATCCTTACGCTAACATAAATGCTGAAAGATATTAATAAGTGTTATGGTTTTTGCTACTATCTTTTCTTTTAAATTACTGCCACATGAGGCTCATCTATCAGAGTAATCAGAATATTTCTCTGATTATTCTGATCCTTTATTGGAGCTCAGTTACATGATTTTGAATTTTCAGAAATAGTCTTCGGTATTCTTGTCAATTTGACTTGTAACTGTATTTTTCACATCTTGCTTTATTACTATGTGCGCTTGTCTGGCAAATAGTATGAAGGAAATTTAAACCAAAAAATGACCACTCTCATCAAAACAAAAATGATGAAAAAAACAACTTCTATTGGATTAGTGTTTCTATAATCCTTCTTAAAAATATGCAATTGTTCATATTATATACCTAAAGAAAAATCATGCAGGGCCAAGAATATGCAAATAGAAAAATTTATGTAAAAAAAAAAAGTAAATTATTTCAATTGTCTTGGTTGAGTTACATGAAAAGAAAAAGGCAGAAAAAGGCACTAAGAAGTGTATTCCGTGAATTCCAAAATTTGATCATTTAAAACCCATCAATAAATATTTTATGCTTCTTATAAACTTGCAACAGTTTTGCTTTGTTTTGGCTGGACATTTAGCAAGTTACCATAATTTTTAAGCAATTTAAAATAATCAGTCTCAATATCTGCAGCACATTAATATATGTGATAGGAGACCATAGAGTCATGCTCTCTTTATGAATCAATAATTAACAGAAATTCAGAAAAATGCTATTGACAATACCACAAAATATAGTGCAAAACATAGGCATGGATGTCATAGATGCAGATGATGTGTCCCTGATTCACAATTTATTTAATAAACTTATCAAATTCTATCATAAAATTACTCAGACTGTTCTTGTTTCTGACACAGAGACAGAAAAAGCGGCTCTACTCACCCTTATGGTACATGCAAGAACTAGGAGAATTCTTTATTATCCAATTAAAAAGCAAATAAGCTCCATTTTACTGTATTTCTTTCACTTAGAACAGTGGTTATTCCTGCTCCTATTCAAAGGTTGTTCCAAGACTTCACTCTTGTCATGGCTGGAAACCTAAATTCCAGCCTAAATGGCCTAACTTTCAATTTATATCCATTTGTTTTAGCGACAACATTGTCCAGCACCTTAAATAACTTCTTTCCTTTCCTAGTAGTTGCCCTGCCCTTCTTTCCCCCTCCTCTGGATGTATTTATAGAGAGCAATTGTGTCTCTCATTCTTAGTTTTGCCCAGTATTACTCTGCATTTGCTTCAATATTCTTTCCTAATTCTGGGTGACAGATTGACTTCTATGGCTGCTCATAGGAGACCAGGAAATCTGTTCAAACCTTTCCTACAATGGGATCCATACTTATGCATCCCTTCTTAAGTTGCTTGCATCTTATCTATTTATTTTTTTAAAAAAAAGGAGGTTCATATTCATCATTTCCATAGTTCCATCACAACTGGCTCAGCATCCTTCTAGGACTGACCTAAATCCATGGTCCTTCTCCTCTTGACCAACAAGTAACCCATAATTTCTAATGGAAATTATTTTACCCCCATTTGTTTGTGATCTGGCCCTTTTTCTATTAAATTCTATTCCCCACCGCCAGCTCTCGAGTTCCCCCAGCTTGGCCCATGTTTTTCTTGTCCAACAGATGTTTTTCTCATCTGACTCCGCCGTTTTTAGCAGCCCTGGAAATATTAAGGGAGATTAGCCAAAACCCTGGTCCTTGAGAAACTCTGCTTGCAAATTCTAGGTACCCTGATAAGCTCCTTCCAGAATAGATGGTGCCGTAAATACATTTCCTCACACATCATACTTTTTATTAAGCTTATTCTGCTTTTATCATATTTTTCCCATTTTACCTCCACATTCTTTCTTATTTTCTCTTACAAGATGGGTACAAAAAATTTGCAAGTTACTAAGTTTAATGAAGTTATACTCACTTCTCTTCTACCCGTTTCTCTACCTTTTTGGTAGAACTTTTAAAAATTCTTGCTCTTGTACTTGAAATTGAATTTGCTGAATTTAGGATGGGAATGCCCATCACTCCACTGCGAGTCTACCCTGCCCTTTGAATTTAAATTTCAAGTTGTAAGTGATAGCTTACTACAGTTGGTTTTTATTTCTACACATCCTTTCCATCCAATTTTTATTAGGAAAAAAAAATAATAATTTGTGTAGCAGCAGAAATTGTTTTCATAATCCACTTGACATCACTAAATTCTTTAATTTCTCCACATTTTTCCTCTGAATTACTGTACCAGGCCAATTTTTTTCATTCTTTCTCCTATTTTCAGTTGAATTAAACTGAGATAACTTTGGCTAGGTTATTTTCTTCAACCAGCTGTTCTATGGCATCACTACCTAAGACCACCTAAAATAGCATCATCGTGTTGGGTCAGTGCCTGCTTAGTGATGAAATCTCTCAGCTATTACAGCCTGATAATTATAATTATAGCCTCCATCGTTATCACAAGCGTTTGCTTTAAACTCAATTTCGGAGCAGTTACAATGTTCTATAATGAGACATTGCTTCAAAATTTCCCTTTCACGTTTTAAGACATCCATGTGATATATAGTAAATCCTTAGTGGTCCTTCTGAGATAACCCTCATTTGCCATTTTTCTCCCCAAAAAGTTGGTCAAATTCCGTTGTGCCGTGCTATTCCTTATTTCTACAAGCAAATTCCTGCATTAGTACCTCATTTTTATTTCTAGATTTCTTAATGATCCATTTATAGGTTCAAGAATATTATAGTCATGGTCTTCTCATCCACCCCATCCTGTTGTACTTGAGACCCCAGTCTCATCCTGTTTTACTGATATATTACATATAAATAGATATTATTAGTATATATTTTTCATAATATACTACACGATGCAGTCGTCATGTTATTGCTATCAGTTATACCAATCTTAGGTCCAGAAAATACTATATTTTCGCAGATGTACATCTACTTTTCAGGAAAAATCCTCTTTCCTCTCAAAAGCCGAATGCCCCAGAACATTTCCCATAGCATCGATTCTTAAGCCATCTGCTGCCCTTTATTATCTTTCATGCTTTAACACACCCTCTTCAGGAATGAAACACCAGTGTTAGCTTTTATTTCAGGACAAATATACTCAGATTTCCTCTCTCTTTTGTGTTCTTCTCAATGTTCTGTCCTTCAGCCCTTTTTTCCTACAAAAGAAGTGGATAGAAAGTTGTTTCATCCAAGAAATGACTGCATTTCCACAGACATTAAAGTTGCTTCCGTTTTCAAAATGGGATGAATAAAAATGCATGTACAAACCATGTCTGCATTGCCTTGAATACAATATTTTTAGCTTGCAATTACACTATAGCAGTGCCACTCACTTCACAATTCTAAGGCAAATCTAAAATAACTTCAGTTTAAATAAAAATATTTGGAATTAAGTAGGTAAAGTGAAATCTTGAATGTACTTTTGATCTGGAGTAATTTTTTATGTCTGCCCAGTTCTCCTGGAGGTATTTTAGTCATTTGGAGTTAATCATTACCTGCAACTATGTGCAAACCTATTCAAAGCCAATAAAGGGTTCTGTTAGGGAAGAAATGCAGACATTGAGTCATAGTTGTCAGTTATTCATTATACCTCAGTCAATTAAGATGTGATTCTTTCCAGCTCTATTATTGCTTCTGATTTCCAGTTTGTTACTG
This sequence comes from Crypturellus tataupa, assembly GCA_034781795.1. Classification (NCBI taxonomy): domain Eukaryota; kingdom Metazoa; phylum Chordata; class Aves; order Tinamiformes; family Tinamidae; genus Crypturellus; species Crypturellus tataupa. Next base: position 6,704,155 of record JAWLRI010001089.1, read on the forward strand.
GTCTGGTGGACTTAAGGTAGGACAAGATTCTGCTCATCCTGATTATGAGGCACTTGAATATTTAACCACCAAAAGGTAACTACACTATTTTAAAACTATAGGGAAAACAAAAATGAGGGTAAAAAGATTATTATTCATGCTAATAATTACCATCTGAGACAGAAGAAAAATAGCAAAAATCCAGTTCTGTGCATGGATTGCTCAATGGCACAAGGAGCAACAGTTACGAAGTCTAACAGGGAACAACATAATTTGTTCCTAAAAGGGAATTTATCATTTATTTGTGAAGAATGGAAGTGTTAGAAATGTCTACACAGCTTTAATACTTGGAGAACGGATTCAGAACTAAAATATGTTATCATGGGAATGATTCAGGAGTAACTGGGGAGGAAGTAATGATGAAATCTGCTCTTTTAGTATCTCCTTCAGCCATGTGACTCACCTAGACCTTGCTACGGCACGTGTATTTGTAAGAAAATTACTGTGCATAATAAAACTCCCCTGGAAGTACTAAAAAACAGGAGAAAGTGGCTATTCATTGCTACTAATAGACTGTGCATGAGAAGCTGTGCAAAACACTCTATTCTGCTTCCAGCAAAAAGGTTGGATCTGAGTTAACATAAATTGGGAACTTGTCATAAATCTGAGAGCAATAACTGTGCTCAGGGACTGCTGAGGACACAGCAGCAGAGACCAAGGAAGAATCCGGACAAAATGACGATTCCTTTGGAGTCCAGGCCATGCACATGGGTGTAAGCAAACCCTCGGGATTGGTAAATGCAGGTTTTACACACCCGGGAGGTGCCTCTCGCTGTGTTTGCTATGGGCAGAGCCAAGGGCAATGTTGGCTCCGACCTTGGGCGTTGCACGTGCCTACTGCAACACAGAACAAATCCGGGCAAAACATAAGCAACAATACAAGGAGCATTAGCAAAATTAGCGATATGGATTGCTAAATCCTTTTTTTCAGCTGTTTTTCTCAAAATTCAGAGCTAGCCATGCTCTGTGCACATGGGAAAGGCACTAATGCCCTCTTCTGCCTGCCTTGTGTTCATCCAAAGATGACAGGAGATGAGACCATGACCTACACACCAAAATGATGGTACTGACTCCAAGCAGAGCTAAGAGTCCAGCAATTGACTGAAAATGTCTTGTACAAAGTGCACATTTATGCTGATCTCATGAGGTCATTCTTTTCCTTTCTCTTTCTTTGAAAATTCACAATATTTATGCTTTAAACCAATATGCCAAAGCAAATAAACCTTTTTGGTCCTTTATTTAGACTGTGACAGTATCTTAGCACCACCTGACACAGAACTATCTAGGATTCATGCACAAAAATTGCATTACTGATTGAAACATTCATTTTTACCATCCGTTTGCTCACTTGGAGTAATAAAGTCTGTTTTTACTGGATGCTGAGTCGATATTTATATTTTCATGTGTTACCATCTGATTTATTCCCACCACCTTTATATGAATTTTTTTCTTTTCTCCCCCAGCTCTTCAAACACACATTTTGTTTTCATTTGCTGTGTTTGTGAGTTGAGCTACAGCAGTTTGATTTAGCTAGTGCTTCTGAATCATATATTAACAAATCTGTCAAGTCTTGGCTTTTTCCTTACATTCTCCTCAGCTTACTGCCTTTACAGTATATAAGTGCTTTTTTTTGCCTTTTTTTTAAATGATCCTAGTACTTTTCTTCTTCTACTAGTGATCGCTGAATATTTTATATGTTAATAAAGAAAACACGCACAGAGGGTGCAGAAGCCAGGAGAGGATCAGACAGGGAGCAAAGTCTAATGAAATCTGTTTTAAACAGCTGATTGAAGTATCAGTTTTGATTTTAATGTCCTTTATGAAGGTAAGACACCAGATACCAGGTCAGACAAGAGCTTTGGATGCCACTGAGATGCTGTCCAGGTCACCGCAGTGATTTGAGGCATATTTCTGTCTTCCTAAACTTCCAAAATGAAATGTTCTTAATGACAGCATGGGCATCTCAGGAGTTTCGCCAAGCCCCTTCCTTCCTAACAGACAACGTGGATGTTTTAATGAAGGCTCTGACAGAGAAGCAGAGCAGGATTACTCCATAAACTCCCTTTTGTGGCATGTTCCAGCAAGCTCATGCAGATTGGTATCTTGATGAGACATATCGATATTATAACACACACTGTGTGTCAGGCCGAGCACATTAAAAGCTTTAAATGAATCATTCAAGCTTACCCAGCCCTCCAGAATTAATATGGAATGAGGAGGCTGACTAACAAGTCTGGGGATTTTTTTGGTTTGTAGAAGCAGGAGGATGAGGAGCGCGTTCATATGAGACAGCAACTTTAGCTGGGCTCGGGTAAGAATGGTGCACACATATTGATCAGGATGAAAAGAATCCACATTTGCATTTCATTGAAGATTGTGTTGATTGTCAGCATGGTTCTTTGGAAACTAAAATTTTGATATTTTTTATGAGAGGAAAAAAGAAATCTACATATATAAAATGCACTTTTTAAAATAAGAATTGCCCTCAACATTTTCCCAAGAAAGAGCAGGCAGTGTTGAAAGTTAACGTCATTTTACACATCCCTTTTCCCTTCCCTATCTATTGCTATTGGCAGTTAAATTTTCTTACAAAGATTTCAACTGTACAATTACTTTGGGTTAGACTTCAATCACAAGCCATGAAAACAAGGACTTACTGCACTGAGTAGTCCATACCTTTACCTGCATAAATGGCAAGAATTTACATTTTGGTACTTTGAACACTGTTTCATAATGATTAATCATTCTTTATCGGTCTTTACTACTACTGATTTGATTTCTTTTATAGCTCAGCACAAGCTTAATCAAAACTAGACACACAAGCTTTACTAAGGATATAGGCGATGATCTTTAATATGTCTCATCAGATTAATAGTTTCTCTTTGTGTTTCAGGAGGGCAGAAATATTTTATTCTCAGAAAAAGCTTTTTTTTTCCCTCTTCATTATAGTATGTGTGTTGATGAAACCTCAAGATGAAGTTCACTGTGGATTGTTATTAAATGTTGGTGCTGCAATAACATTACTCATTGCTGCTTTGCATTCTGTGCGTTTTTGTTAAGTCGGTGGCACCTCGGAGCCTGAATCTGTCATCAGGAGACAACACAGAGCTCTGCTGGGAGCTAAAAGGCCACCTTTGGCGTCCTGAATAGAAATAAATCAGCGAGGAAAGAGAATTGCTCAGAAATGGCATTATCAGGAGGTGGTGGCACGGCGAAAGCGCTGCTAAGAGCTCTGCAAGCAGAGATGGACGGAACGAGTCTGTTCACAGCAGTTTTTCCCCAGGGAATGGAGTCCTGGAGTGACTTCATTCACTGCCGGCAGCAGACGGGAGGGAATGGGAAACAGTCGTTAGGTGGCCCCGGCCAAAACTGAGGCAAATAGAGAGATAACAGGCGAGTGAGGGACGTTCAGTAGTTAGTCATAGCCCTAAATTTAATGCTCTCTCCGTTTCCTTTTGGGAAATGCAACCTACAGCAGATGGGGACACATTGGCACAAACGGAGCTTTGGTCCCTCACTGAGTCCTCCCAGGTCCTGGAGCTGGGGTTCGGATGCCTATTGCAAGCAAAATCCTTAAATATCTTGGCATTTATTACTTTTAATAGCCAAGACAACACTTACCAAACCGTATTAACCATCATTCAGACCTTCTCTACGTTTGACCGCTCACAAAATATGTGATAACCCTTTTGTCACCAGCTAGACATTTCCTCTCCTTCGTCTCTTTGGCACATTTCTTCACAAAAAATGAGGACCTACAACCCACATGTCCTATAACCTTAGGAACAACCTTCAATAAGGTAAAAACATTCATCTCTACCAAAGCTACCTTGAGGGGGCTTGGTGTTTACCTAAAAATAAAGGTGCTTTCCCCACTCAAAAGGTTAATAGCTAAGACAGCTAACAGCTAAACAGCCTAAACACAAAGATTTTCTGTATACAATCGCTTCTTTCTTTGCTCCAGCATAAATATAGGGAAAAAAGGATTGTCTTACCTCATGTTCCCCATTGCACTTGAGCATCTTCCTAGTGTGAAGCCGCCTTCCCCGAGCGCACAATATTTGCCTTCACTCCTGCCTTTCTTGACCACGTTTTCCACTCTCCACATGCTCTCTTGTGTGGAGAGTTTCAAGAGAACTGTGCTAAAATGTCATTTTTTCAATAGTCCTATTCTTCCCATGGGGAACACTAATAGTCCTTAATAAGCAACCAGGCTATTTATAGCAGTGGTGACACTGTGGCTCTCTCTAGCACAATGAGGCCGCATGAGACATCGCGACAGAGGCTGGGCATAAAGATCAGAACCGCGATTCATAGGCTGGGTATGAATGGGGAGTTAAGGAACTGCTTTCTTCCCTCGTTCCAGATGGCAGAAATAAGGGTCTGTTAGCAAAGGCCACAGCACAAACCCGAGCCAAAGCCAGAAACAGCACGAAGGGAAGATCAGCTGATGCTACCAGCAAGTAGGAGTTGGTATGAACATGTTGTGAGTCAGAAGAGCAATGTGCAAACCTCATCTGATGTCCCTGTACACCTGGATTATATCTCTCCTTGGGGCTGGGAATGCAAGGAACAGTAAGAAACGGGAAAGCAAGGAGGAAGAAAGCAGGAATGAGATGAGGGACAGAGATAGAGGCAGAGGAAGAGCAGAAGGGCCTGAAGAGGAACGGAAGGGCATTTCTAGGAGCTGCAACACAACCAGGCAGCATGTGGACGCTGCCCCTCATCCCATCCGGAGACTCCTCACTTGCCTTCTACCACAAGGGACAATAAAATCACCCCCTTGTATCCACCAAACCCACCCAGGGAGATAACACCCACCTCAACTACCCTCTCCATTTCCATTTCTCCATTTCCCCATCACTCTTTTGGCTGCAGGAAACAGGGTCCCCATCAACCCCACGTGGTTGCCAACACCAGGACACTTAGTCCCAGCCAAACCATGGAATACAGCTCTTCCTCCCTCCCTGGCTTGAGGAAAACGGCAGCGCTGGAGGCGTCCCTGTGCCCTGGTGCTCCTGTATGGTGTTCCAGGGTGGGATGAGCCACCAAAGGACAATTTTTTCAGAGGAGGAGCAGGAAAACCTGCTGTCCCCTATAAGCCCTCCTCATGGCTTTGTATGGCAGCAGATATTGACGTGTCCCAGGGACCTCCTTGAGGAGTTGTGCCTCACTTAGGAGCGCATAGATGCCCCGATGGGGCCAGGGGCAGCAGGGCATATTATATTTATATTAATTTGAGGCAGAAAGCATCATAATAGGGCACTGCCAGTGCAGGGTGGTGGCACCTTGCGGGCAGCTCCTCCTGCCTTAGTCAGGGGCAGGGAGTCACCCGCCAGCACGTGGGCGGCCGTGCACTGCGTCCTGCACTAGGGTGGCCGATAGGGCAGGATCTCATGAAATTCAACCAGGCCAAGTGCACGGTCCTGCACCTGGGGGAGAAATAACCCCAGACACCAGTACAGGCTGGGGACCGACCTGCTGGAGAGCAGCTCTGC
>JAWLRI010001089.1:6709791-6760651 GCA_034781795.1 Crypturellus tataupa
GGGGGGTTGGACTAGATGACCTCTAGAGGTCCCTTCCAACCTTAGGCATTCTGTGATTCTATGATTCTATGATCTGCCCTATTGGTGACAAGGGACAAGCAGGGGACGCTCCGCCACCCCATGGGAGTGCAGACAGCACAGTCACGGCCCCATCGCGACAGCACTCACGCAGGAACGCATCTCTCGCGCACTCGCTGCTCAAATAGAACCAGGAATCCAGCACGCTGCTGCCCACAGATGCACAACATTCAGCCCTGCACCTACGGTTTTGCTTGGAAAGTCACCGGGCACTAAACAAAGCAACTTTTGGAGCAGGAAAATATGCTTCCGGCTTGTGCAGCTGCTAAAGAGAAAGCTGGTAAATACAGTGGACTTTGGGTTTGACTAGACTGGAAACTCAGGTTACCAGAATTGGTCACTTGCACCAGAGGAGGGAGCGAATAATAGCAAAATAACTTTCATATATATATTTATATACATATATTATATATACTATATACATGTATGTATAATACGCTTTGACGAGCTCAAATGAAATCAAATATTGTCATCGCTTTTGACAGCCCATGTCAAACTATATTGAACTTGCCTATATATATGTATATATACATATATATGTATGTGTATGTATCTGTATAAAACATTCCCCGCACATATATGCTGTATATATATGTATGGATACATATATATGGATATATATATACATACACATATATATATATACACATATATATCCATGTGTAGACATCTATAATGTTTATGTTTATATTTGAACTGTGAAGCATTAGGGAATTTATTAGGTGTCTTTGAAAATCAAATTTAAAGGCATATAGAATGTAATTTCTTCCAAAGTGCCACTCTGCACTTTGGAAGTGCACTAGAATGTTTCTAGCTACATTTTAGCACATTACTTTTTTATCTCGCCCTTTTATTATTATTATTATATTATTATTATTATTATTTTTAATAATATGGTGATGTTAGGAGAATAGGTAGTGAAAGCAAGCTGGGATGCTGGACACATCCTAGGGAGAGCAGAATATCCACAGTTCTAATTTGTATTCAGAGGGGGCATAAATTTGTGCACTTTAGGATGACAGTATCCTATTATGATGCTTTCTGCCTCATATTAATATAAATATTGTTGCAGATGATAACTATGAGCTGTATTTGTTGCTGGTACACATCTGCCAAGCAGTTGTCCCTCTTTGGAGGGAAGATTAAATGAAAAATGAAGTGAGCCAAATTTAGATGCTGATGTGTAGAGTTGCCATCTCATAGGCAGGACTAAGATTAAGGAAGCAGTGGATATTAACACAGCTCGTATGTTTAGTAGTTCCTGGAAAGATAATTTTAAAGTTGACTCACTAGTTACTCCTGAAAATTCATTTCGTGTTTGTGAAACACAAGTGCATATGCCCTAATTCACAAACAATAAGGAATACCAGAAAAAAATACAAATACCACCAGAAAATATTTTTCCGCTAATAAAATATAGCCCCTCCTATCCTCAAAACCCCTTGAATTCGCTGATTCTCTTCAGAGCAAAGAAATATTGGCAATATGCACTTATTTGCACGAGGTGCATGAGCAATGTTAGTAAGTCAGGGCCTCTAATACCCCATGAGCAGAAGAACACACAAAATTATTTTTGACAAGGTCAACTGAAATCAAATATTGTCATCACTTTTGACACTGACTATATTGAATATGCCTGTATATAACTTTGAGAGTAGGATATCCAAATGCCTGGCTTGAAAACTCTAATCTAGAAGTGTAACAACTCATTAAAGAAGTTCTCTGAAACGTGGAGAATGAAAGGATGTATAACTCTGCTGTGCAAAATTAAGTAATATGGTTACCTGGATATTTTATTGACGAATTCTGTCCTGTATTCAGAATAAAATTCATGCCCAGAACGCACAGGTCTGTGTTCCTGAAGAGATTGACTTAATCTGTGATTGGGACCTCAAGTGCTAAATGAAGTCATTTATAATGAAGGGCTAGTGCTAAATGAAGTCATATATAATTTTAGATTATGATGGACAAATTTTGCCTGCACTATCTGTAAATATGAAAGATGATGGAGATAGTGGGAGCAGAATATATAGTATTACTTCGATTACAGCATTACTTTAGCGGGAAACAGGTCTTCATGGTAGAGACTGCATAAATATAACACAAATATAAATCATGCCCCAAACACTCAACATGGATAAGTTTATTCCACAAAAATAGCAGTAAATTTTGTGTTGTTAGGGAAAGGACAGCGAGGCAGATTGAAAAGAGACAATGTTCATTTCTGCTCCTTGGTGGATGGACTTTTAGGCAATGTGGGGAGAAACTCAGGTCCTTTTAGCTTCTGAGCAGGCTCAAGCCATGAATCATTATTCAGAACAACATCTAATATTAAATGTGTGTAATTTTATTTTATTATTCATGTGTCTGAGTGAAAATTAATGTAGGGTGATAGTCTCCGAGTATTAACAGGAGAGATTTAGTTAAGTCAAACTCTAGTTTTCCTAATTGTTTAGCTATTTTACGATGCATTGAGTGATTACAGGTGTTGTGTGGGACTGAATTATAGCAGATGCCATGGATCATTTCAACACGAGTTAACAATTGCATTTTTCAAATATCCTTAATGCAGTAGTATATCTTAAAGAGACAGAATGTGTATAAATGGACTATGATCTACTTCATTTAATATTTTTTTTTTTAAGATATTAAAGGGATGCCTAGTTACAGCAACCCTGACAAACAGATAATACTGCAACTTCCAACATCCTATTTTCATGGCCAAATCAATTCTGAAAAAACAAAGAACACGACAGAAAACCTTTCATGTTCATTACACAAATTATCAGAGGAAATGAACATTCCCCAACTTGCTTGTATTTCAGAATGAAATACATTCTCTTTTGCAGTTGTCAGTAACCACTGTGCAATTATTTATATTTACATTTTAAATTCATAAACAGGGTGTACTTTTTGGATACCCAGTTGCAAATTACAGCAATAATAGGACCAGACGCAGACTTTGTGCTATCTTTTAGGCATATATTGTACCACTTATGGTTCAGGGCAGAGATTTCAAATCAGAAAATGCTGAATACACTACCAAAAAGTCTCTGACACAAAATTCTGCTTGGCATATTGTGCTTTTTATGTCAAAAAAAGAGATCCCTGACATTTTGGTGTTAAGAAACCAGGAGTAATATATTAGTTTTAATCTTCCTCTGCAGCTTAGAAATGAACACATATGACAGAGCACATAGTTTAGAAGACGATGAAGAAAAAGTGCCCCCTTGAATGACAGCCTGTCTGGTTGATTTACATGAGATACCAAGTGCTCGCATGAGAAAAGGTTAAAATTAGATTGACGAGCAAATGTGCTAGCAGACTGCTGGCTGACAAATGGCAAAGTTATGCCAACGTATTCCGTATTCCGGAGGCGCCCAAGAAGCAAGCAGGAGGGTAGTAATTCATGTGCTAGAATACATTCGCATTTAGCATAAACAAAGAGTGCGCAGGGGCTACAACAGGGACATCTTAGATATATGTAATTTATGTCAACAAATAAATCAGTGGTGCCGTTTGATTCCTAGAGGTGGGGTTTGAAGTCGTCATTTCTTTCTAAGTCAATAGGTTGTTGTATCATCATTCAAGTTGGTTCAGGATAACGCCCTGCTGAATGACCACATTGTTATTCCAATACAGTGACTACTGAGGCCAAATCCTCTGATTTACAGCTGACAATTGGCCCATGCAAATGCAGATTAATCCTATAACTTCCAGCATTTAGCCCATAGCCTCATTGCTTTAGTCTAGTCAAGCAGTGGTGACTCCTTGGTTCTTCCTCCTTTCTCTTAAGCAAATTCTACTAAGATCTATGCAATCAGCTGTATTAAGTCTAGTTAATTAAGAAGTGCTAATTAACCTTTTTATTTTTAAAACTTACCCAAACCAACGTACTTTGGCTCTTAAAAGTGAACAAGATCTGAAAATACAATTCTAAGGGTGCTCAAATCAATATACTAGCAATGCGGGCTATAAACTTTACTCGTTAGCAGGTGGATAATGGGGATTACCAGGCAGATGTGGCTCAATTTTGCTTATTAACTGGAAATGCAGTACTGAAAGAGACGGAAGCTACTTCTAACTCATTCTCCCTGGCTTAATTAGTTCCTACTTAAAATGTATTTGTGATTTGTCACTAATATAACCTGTATAATGCCCATAACCTGTCACAGAGCCATGCAAGCTGTTGCTTTATCCAGCAGACAATACAGATCCGGGATCTTTCTCCCTCCAGAGTGAATGGAAATGCTACAGCTCATTCCTATGGGATTACAGGTTGGCTCTGGTGTGATTTTTCAATGGGAATTTACACAGCAGGCAGCACGGGCTTGATCCTGCCCTTCCTAGGGGCAACCTCTTGCCATTCTGTTAACACCAGCTAGCCCCAAGCCTTAGCAGCCCTAAACCCATTTGCCAAAACGTTTCCTTAGGGAAAAGAAGAATCTTATTGGCTTTCAAATGGCCCAAACAGCCCACATGGCAGGGGAGGGAGCCAGTTGTCCCCATTAGTCATCGCCCTGTCACTATGAGTGGCAGTCGGTGGCTTAAAAAGCAAGAGCTGGTGCAGCCCTTCTTAAGCAGGGACTGCAGAGACACCATTCATCTCCCTGACCCTCGGTGACGCCTTAAAATCTGGTCCAATAATTTATGCCAGGCTTTTAATATGTCTATTAGATTGTTATTCTTCAGAAATTACTGTCAAGGAATAGAGAGTAAAGAAAAAAATCAGGTTTGAATGGTGTCGAGGTCTCCTCCTGGCCTCCTCCTGCAATGTGATTCTTGCAAATGACTGGTGAGAAGGGATAGGCAAGAACAATTTGTTACTTAAATAATCCAATAGAGTGCAAAATAGCCGCGGTAAAAAGAGTACGTAGCCATTTCTGGAGAAATCGATGCTTTATGGATTGGAATTTCCCATCGGAGCCGTCCGAGGGGGTTGTTGGAAGCAGCTATTATAGTAGGTGTTGGGCTAGACCCAGCTCTGGTGCAAGCAGCTGTGGATCTCACTATGATCGATCGCACGAACAGGGGGTTTGAGCCCTCCAGGCGAAAGAGATGCAAAAAACGAAGCCGCCAACAGAGCATCTGCTGGTTGGAGCAGGAGAGAGTCTGTCGCGTTGGCACAACTGTTGTCCCCTGGTCACACGGAGCCGCATTGGAGCCCTGCTTGCAGCGGCGCTGGAAACCCCGGACAAACACGGGCGTGCGGAGAGCAGGGGTGCCAAAAGCCAGCGTGACAAGTACGCAAAAGTGCGAGGAATGAACCATGAAAACCAAGTGTCAGGTCTAAAATCTCTCTTTTTTTTCCCCGGATTTCTGTGTTTTTCTCCCCAGTCCTCACTCAAAAGCAATGCTCAAAAATTACAAACATACCCCTGCACCAGGTCCCTGGCCAAAAATTCAGGTTTGTATCAGATAATATTTAGCCTCTATGTAAAACAGAATACTTTGTATTTCAACAAATACCCTATTTTGTATTTGTTATTCATGAATGTCAATTAACTGTCCCATTCTGGGTCGTTTATTGTGCCCGATATAGCAATACGGCCTGGTCCAGAAGTGATTGATCGAATTCTTATTAAGACTGACAAAAACAGCATTAACTGATGCTTCTTGCCAAAAAGATCTAGGAATAAGATTGTGTAGGTCAAAAAAAATGGGTCTTTGCAAAAATGAGCAGCTTTTCCTGTTTAGCCCCACATATTTTGTATGGTTGTGTTCTGTGGTGTAGATGCCTCATTTGCCCCACAATATACAAATATATTTTATGAACTTTATTTCCATCCAGTGGAGATGTTGACTTCATATTTTGCATGAATGGATTTTTAAATTGTCTTATGGGATGATGAAATAAAGTAGTTTTAGAAGGATGCTCCCGAGAGCAGATGGAAATAGACTGGCTTTGAATTAATAGCAAAAAGGTCTGGGCTGGGTTGAATCTTTGGAGTTTTTGGCCGACTTGTCTAGAACAACCTTGTTGTTCGGAGCCCATGGTGATGATTACATATTTTTTCTTCTTTTTTTTTCCTTCTGCAGTAAAAGACACCCTTTATGTATTTAATTTCCCACTAGAAAATTGCAGGTTTTCTATGAAAAAAACAAACCTTTCCTTGCCTTGGCAATGAATAAAAATACATTATTGGAAGTGAGAGCTCCTGTGTCTTGCAATCCGGGTGAGCTTTTGTTTTTAATAATAGCTAACTATAAATACGTCATAATTAAACCCTGCGAATGGGGAGTTCAGCTTTCTGATTATTTCATTTGATAATTATTTCATTTAATCATTCCATTATTTCATTAGATTTCCTTTGATAACGCGGATGCCCTCTGGTGGCGGCAGGGCTGTTATTCCAGCCCTTGGGCATTGGCAGCGTTGGGAATGTTGGACCCATTCGCGGCGCTGCCGACACGAGCACCGTCCGGAGCAGATGAGCCTGTATATAATACCGGAATACAGCGCTATGTCTTACCCTGAATTGTTTTCCCAGAGATGACTGCTTAGTTTCAACTGCAAAATATTTTCAGCAGAGCAATTCCTGGAACTGCTTGACTCATTTCTTTACAACTGAAACCTGGATTTTCTTCCATGCTTCAGCACCAAAAAAGTTGCCTTAAAATTCAAGGTAAAGTTCTGCTGTTTCCAGAGACATTACAGTGCAGATCCAGCTCACTCCCAAATACAAATATAATTTGTCTAGATGCAATTTAGAAAACAAAGGTGTAACATGGGCTTGCTTTGTGAGATGCATCATTTTCTTTAATGCAAACTTGCTGAATTTTGCTCAGCAGCTTCTGTGTTCTGGGGCTCAAAGGAGAGTGACTTTGCACAGGGAACACCGTGGTTGCAACTATATGAATCCCGTAACTTGGTTCACTCACATGTGAACATCTTCCTACCCGCAGCTGGAACTCGTTCACGTATGGAGAGAGCACAGCTCGAGGACCATGACCTGGATCATGATCCTTCCAGGCCAGCTTGGCCCCTCCTAAAGCTGTTTAAGAGCGATTTTCATTCTCTCCTAGCAAAGAAGAGCAGCATTTGGAGCTCTTGGACTCCCCACTCTGCATGAGCCTCCCTCCCACTGGTGAGCACTCCAATGCTTAACTAATAGCTCATGAAATCCTCCACTTTGTGGTAGGCATTAGCCAATATTAACTGCTTTCTACTCCTTGTTGTATATATCCTGCTTGCAGATTATCTCTGAGCCTGGCTGGAAATGCTTGAACAAACTGATAAAATGGAATGGTTGTAACAAATACCTGTAAATATACTTTGATACCATCTCCCTTTGCTAGAACCCCAATAAAATTAGAGTATTCTCCTATCAGTAGGAAAGCATTTTCCATTCCGGACAGGCTGAAGCATGCAAAGGAAAAGCCATTTCCTCTTGTTGCTTGCTAAGAGTTAAAATATTTGTCAAAAACATCCTATTTAATGGAAAAATTTCTACCTTCCTTTAATTGTTTTTTAATTCCATTACCTTTTAGTGCTTTCCAGGTGTTGCTTGCAAACATCAACCCTGAATTTCCAACCCCTAGTTTCAGGTATTGGGGAAAAATCCTACTGGGAGTGACTTAAGTTGGACTTACAGAAATAATTCTCCAAAATCTTTTTCTCTCGGTAACCCAAGCATAATGCTCTCTAGAACAATAAAATACTTCTTGAGCTGCCTGAACAAGCTGATCCGAACACCTGTAGCGTGCACATGGGGAGTCCTTAGGGTGTCACATACCTTCGCTTTTCAAATTCTCAAAAATCTCTTTCCATCCCAGTGAAGTGGCTGAAAGAAATCAGATTAATTGGCTGAAGGCAGAAGGATGAAACACAGAACTCAGAGCAGCGTTGCTGTAGGTACCAAGCGAAGGGAAACTGCTGGGAAAGGCAGGATGGATAACAGAGTTACAGCCTGCGTGCTGACAAGTCTGCCCTTTCCAAAATCCAATAGTATTTTGCTGTGATTTCTTCTCTGTTAGAGAAATGGGTTGCACAGGTTTCTCACATGGTAGATGTGCTCAGAGCTGTCCCGAAAGGAAAGATTTGCTCATTCTGCACCAGCCTTTTACAAACTCCCTCTGGTCGCTGTAAATCTTGGCTGTTCTGACATCAGCTTGGCCGTTCTTAGGAGCTGCAGGACCTGCCAAACAGAATAGGGTTTGTATATTCTAACCCCTATTCCGGGTAAAATTAATGGACCGACTGCGAAAGCCAAAACCTTGAGCTTTGTTTGGGTTAATCAACGCCAGGATTTGCTGGCTGGGAAGCGACACAGATGACATCCCGCGGCTGTGACGGTGTCGGCATTGCGAGCGCCTGGGAGGGAACATGTCCCAAGTGCCATCAAAATGTTGGGTTTTCACAATAAAACATTGCTGGACGGGATGGGATTGAATATCTTATTCCAGGTCTTCAAATACTTGTGGGATGGTTGATGAAAGCAAAAGGAACAAGTGCAGCGCAGTGCGCGTGTGAGAAGTAAAGAGGATTGAACTTAATATTAAGGATTCTGGCACATAGGATGGATTTCTCGAGATGAGAAAGGAAGTTCCTGCAAAAAATGAGGTTATCTGAACATGACAGAGCTTAAAGAGAAATGAGGAGACGAGAACAGCCCTTTTATGAGAAAATCTGACAGAAAATACTTGGAAATAAGTGCTTTAGGCTGCTCTTACTGTACAATTATTGTAGACAGACCCGTGCAAAGAGACCTCAGCTCAACTTTGCTAAGCTGCAGTCACTGCCTTGCTTGCAATTTACTGCATCTGCCTGGTTTAATTAATTTAGAAATTAGAGGGAGCTAAAAGAGTGTTTTGTAATCACTGGCAACCAAGGAATAACAGGGCAACGATAAAGTTGCACCAAATATTTATATATAAAGGCGTCTTACATGGATTTTATGTATAGAGGTGTCTTACATGGATATGGTAGTTATTATCTGCTAGTATGTAAAACATTTTATTAACAGTATCTTTACAAGTAGGCTTCAAAACCAAACAAACTGCATGCTAAAGAGTGGAATCAAGGTTTAAACAAGCTGGTAATAAATAAGTTTTATTATATGTAATAAAGTATACTACGTATTGTGTTACTGCAGGTTGGCTGCTAGAAATGATACACATAACCTTATTACACCTGGCAAAAGGTGCTAATCTCTAAGAATTCATTCTTATCGAATGTATTTGGCATTATGGTAAGAGGGCTAAGTTTATCAAAACACTAATTAGAAAAGCAAATAGATAGCCAAAAGCCCTTCCAATTTGCATTATGTTCCAATTTTATTATTCGGTGATTATGTGAGGTATTATTCATACTTAATTCAAAGACTTAGTTTGAGATTGATTCCGGATGACAATGGAGCACAGGAATAATATAAAACTCTAAAAATTGCCTATCGATTTTCTCATCTGTTGCATTGCACACAGCAACATAGAGAGGCAGTGTTTCAATTATACAAAATTGTAAACTGGTGTTTTCACTTACAGGCATCCAAATGTGATTTAGTAGCATACGGCGTGATCTTCTCTCTTCATTCATATAGAAAAACGTTGTTGCAGACGTGTTTATTGCAGAAGCAAATGTAAAGCAAGGGTTTGCTCGCCTCTCCGTTCCCTTTCCTACCAAATCAGGATCCGTCTCCCAGCGGAGCCGACGGATGCGGCATCGCAGGGCAGTCCTGCATCTGATACACAGCATCTTGCCAAAAAGGATAATAAAATCAGATTATCTGTAGCGAATCCAGGTGTTTAGGGAGTGCAGCTGGATGAGGAGCACTCCGGATAACTCGGAATTCCGCTGTAGGATCCCTGCATTCTTCAGGACTGGGCATTTCCCTACAGATAGGGAGACTAAGGCACTTCCATGCAGCTCCTCAGTGCTAGAAATTACCAAAATGCCCCTTATTTCAAAAAAATAAACCTGCTCTTACAACTACAAGGGGTTGGGCTTGGTTTTATACAGGTGAGGACTGAAACGGGGCAGACGAGAGCTCTTGTGTTCAGATCTCATATATTTGATGTCTGTTTTTCATAATTATTTTCCTTTGAAATTTGCTTGAAAGAATAAGTGACCTGTAACGTTGTCTGAAAGAGTTAAAATTTCCTTTTAATGGGGGAAAAAATGGACTGTGAAGCAGAAAGGAGCTCTGAGCACTTCAAAATGAACACAAAAGTTTTATCATAACCGGTTTAGGGTTTTCCCCAATGAAGGAATAACCAAAGAAAAAAGACAACGCGTTTTCCTTTTTTTGGATCTTTTTTATTCAAAAGTTTTCAAAGAAATAAAACAGAAAAAAGCTAACAATCTAATCAAATTTACAGTTCAAAAATGTCTTTTGGCGTTTAACAACAAGTCCTAGGAAACAAAACTACAGAGTTATCTTGAACCGGACAAATAAGTTACCACTGGCAAGTTTGTGGCACTAGTAAAACAAAAATAAAAAATTAACTCTCTTGATCATATAGATATCTCTATGAAAATCTTTTTTTTTTTTTCAATCTGTACAAAAGGTCTTTCTTCATAAATTAATTTTTTATAATTTAATGGCTGTCTACTATGTGATGTTTACGTAACTGATTATTTCTTTATGTACAGAGGTTAAATTTCCCAAATCTTACCCAGACAATGAGTATGGCACTTAGTTCAGACACTCCTGGCAGCAGCAATTCCCTCCCTCTAGCTCTGCAGCTTCCACTCATGCAGGAATATCAAGTAGTGACAGATCCAGGCTTGGAAAACCACCCGATCCAGGAAAGGCGCTGCAGGAAGTCTGGACTTTTACAAAGCAGTAATATTCCAGGGAGCGTAGAACCAATAATACCACAACTTTAAAAAAAAATAAAAAAAAAAAACAGAAAAAAAAAACCAAAAACACATCTCATGACTATGTATTTCACTAGAATCTACACTTCTCAGAGCAGCAATTTACTTTTGAAACTATGAAATGTCACCGACATCTATACTCCAATACTCACACAAAATTTCAAAACTAAAAAATACTCGAAAGAAACAACTGCTTAGCCCTAGCTCCCGAGCTAGGATGATTTGGTCTGTGGAAACAGGGAGGGCCAGCAACCTGTCCCAATACAAAAGGAAATAAACTTTGAGGTAGATAACTGATCATATACAGCTGACCAGAGAAGTACACAGTTTTGGAAGACAACTTAATTTATCATTCGATTTCAAACATATGCAATCGTAATAAAGAGCTTTAGTAGCAGTGAATTATTCTAATATGTGAAGTACAAATAACTGTGTATTTATGCATCAGGAATTTCATAGTTTCAAAACTGGTTTTCTTTACACTTAACACTTGTAGTGATGATGTAAAGTGTGGCACTGCTTGGATCCAAGTCTTCCTTCATGCTTTTTGTGTCCATACATCGATTAAAATTATAAAACCTAAATGCAAATGTACAAAAAAGGCACATTCTCCTAACCGCAAACTGGTCCGGCAAAAATAAAGAGTACAGAAGACGTAATGCTGAGACAAATCAGAATTATTGGTTACTGGCTCTTTGTTCTTTGGTAAAGTTACCTTTTAAAAGTGCCAAGTCGTTTTATTTTTATTTACCTACTATAGAGAGCGAGTACCCAATCCATGATGCTTCTACTTATATCTCAGCTTGTGGTTGAAAACGAGTCCTTTAGCTTTTGCCACGTTGGCTGCAATCGCAGCGCTTCTGTTTGCTAAGTCTCAGCACAACCCTCGTTCTAAAGCACTATCGTTAGTATAAAGGAAGGACAAAAAAAAAACATTCGGTGATATCCCCGCCCCAAACTCCCTATTCTACCTAGGCTAAAACTAGAACATCAAGTTAGTTTCTGAAAAAAAAAAGGCAAAAAAAAAAAAAAGGAGATTTTACATTGCATCATACAGCAGAGTTCCTAAATCATTCAAACTACCAGAGGGATCTATTGGCATATGGCCTTACAAACAATTTATCCTATTAAAATTTCCCCAGTCAGAAAATGTGTTTCACACAAAACAGTTTTCCCCCTCTTGCGTTTCACTACCTTACATATTATGTGAAAAAATCATTAAAAACACTTACTACACATTAAAAAAGCCAAATTTTCAGCAATTTTTATTGACTACCTTTAAAAGCCCTATGCTGCTGTTTTACAAGGCATAATAGACCAGCTCATTTGGTCAAAGCGTTCTATACCATTAGTTTGGACTACTTACTGAAACAGCTACAGCATTGAAAGATTTAAGGCAAATTGGAATTTATAGAAAAAGAGAAGACACTTCACACTACGTTAAAAGAAAAACAGAAAGCTAAAAGACCAGACACGATAACTGCAACACTGCACTAAAGCAACACTCACACACTGCAAGCACGGAACATCGTCTCGGATGTTTTACTATTGGAAACTTCAGAAAATCCATTTCATACAGTTAAAAAAAAAAATAGTAACAAAAAAATAAACGAAAACCGAAAGAAACAAACAAAATAAAAATAAACCAAAACACAAATTCCGTCATGCACGTGAATAAGTCTTCGTGGTCATCTGTGCATACCCAGAAATTTGAATTTCCTTTTTTTTTTTTTTTTTTTGCGCCATAACACTTGATAAAATTTTTTTTTTTACTAAAATAAACCTGTTCGTGGGAACAGCTACTAGATGAATTTAAGGTTTTTTTTTTTTTATGCACCTTATAGAACTTATAGCAAAAATAGTTTTAGTTGATTTCATTATAAATAACATTTTCAAGAACCTGTGCAAAACTGTCAATAATTCCTAAAGCACAATTGATCAGTAAAATCCATGATTGTTTCAGCCTTTGCACCCTTCTCCAGGCCAGGTCAACACTGGACATCTGTAACACAGAAAGGGCAGAGCTAGAGGACAGTGACAATTGCATTTGCTTTCCATCTAATGTAGCTGTGCAGAAACTAAATCCCTTCTATTTTAGACAGCTGTGAGAAGAGTAAGTTAATTTAAGCATAAATTTGAAGTAAACCGAGGTGGCACTACAGGTGGTTGACACTTTCCAGGTGCTAGAATAGAGACTTCTGTTTTACTTTCCCCATTTATCTGCATGTTCATCATGCACAATTCCCACTTGGAAGCAGTGAGATTGCATTCAAAGCAATAACTGTTGTTTTTTTTTGATTGATCTAAAGCAGACGAGTGGGTGAACTTAGTCCTGTTGCATCTCCAAGGCTTTTAAGCTCTGCAAAAGGGACACGGTTGTGCTTTGGGGCAGTCCTGGGCAGGTTGTGTGCAAATTATCGCAGCCATGCACCTCCGTGCTGGTTAATATTTAACAGCAAATCTGGGCTCATTAAGCTTGAAGGAAAGCTTTTCATTTTACTTTACATGGCAAAGCAGAATTAAACAGATAGGGTTTGTATTGCTAATGAAAAAAGTCAATTTTTGCATCTTTGGAGGCGTGACTAAATCTGTTATTTTCAAGTTTGTCCATTTGTCTAGATTATGGCTTTGCATATACTTGTATATTCTTATACAAGTATAACAGTGCTTTTTGAAGCCCTTCTACTTGTGCATATTAGCAGCACTTTGAAAATTAGCTAAAAGATCATTAAACTGACCCGCTAAAGGAAAGACTCAATGGGTTTTGCTGATTGACTGCATCCACTTGTGTGAACATGTTGTAGGGACAACAATACCAAATTCCAGAGTCTGGGACTGGAGTCAGTTGTATATTAACCTTCCCCATGTGTCCTCTCCCGCTGCTACAGCTTGTAGAACTCAAAAGATTCCTTGAAAACGGATTGACTCCAGTTTTGGCTCCCTCATTGACTCCCTTATATACAGCCTTGGCTTAGGGAACATGCAGAAACCATTATTTTTATGCTCAGCTATGGAGAAAACTCTGTGCCTTTGCTTTCTCTGTATTCCAGAGGAAAAAGCAGAGATTTGGCTTTCTGCAGATGGCATTTGGCCAGACTGAAATACTAAATACAGGTTCTATGTTGTGTTATGCAGGCGGTGCCATCGGTTGAATGTGCAAAGTTTCCCAATTTGTTTCCATCTTTATATTCTTGAACGTATAAGAAGTTCTTATCTCAATACTGGGGATGAGAACAATGTTATCGAATAATACATCTGACCTGGAAAGCCAAAGATAATAGCAAAATGTGTGTATTGCTAGATCTGTGTATTTGGAGAGAGAGAGATAATTTTTATAGATATTTTCAGATATTTTCAATATTCAAATATATTCAATATTTTCAGATTGCCAGTCTACAGAAAGCCAAATCGTGCATGGGCAGAGTTGCAGTAAAACTAATGATCCCTGGGCAGGAAAGGCCGTGCAAACAGAACCACGGGAAACTTGCATTAGGAGAGTAAATAAATAAGTCTGCAATGAGTTCCCTTGTGGGACGAGGATTAAAAATTGACAGAATTCTCAACCAGATTGCAGCTTCCTAGAATGGAGGATGGACAAGGGCATCCCCAAGAGAAATGTTCTCACCTCCCTTCCTATAGTCTCAATAGCAATGGCCAAGTGCTTCCAAACCTTGCACGTTACACAGGACCAGAGAATATAAATGTGTGTAATTCCCTTTATCATTGTGATTACAGCCTTTTGAACCAATTCCCTTTAATTCTCATATGCAACCAAATAAAATAGGTTATAATTCAGTTGTGCTATAGGGAAATTAATACTCCATTACTACTAGTAATTCATTAACTCACTTCTGGAACTCCTTTTTTCCCAATTTCTAACGCTGGCCAAATTCAAACTAACTTCAGTGTCTGGCCCCAGATAGCACCCATGTTATTTATATGCTATAAATAACATTTTTCTAAAGAGACTACTGCAAATTATGAAATAAAATGTCTTTAAATTCACATCTTTTGCATAACAGGAGCAGCCCCTACCTCACAGTTACTTATTTGGCTGATATGTGTATGGAGAATGGTCACTGGAGGTCTCCACTGTCACCTGCTGTTGACCACTGGCTTCCTGCAATGTAGATTGAAGAAAAAAAAGGCAAAAAATAAAATTGAGACAAAATCAGGGAGCATTAGCTGCAATTTGTATTTCCGCGTAATTAATGCTTTTCAAATCTAAGCCCTTTCTAAGATTTGCCAGGTGAGGTATTGCAGATTTGAGTCATCAACTTGGCAATGAATTATATTTAAGTAAAAAGAGAAACAAAATGATCAAACACAATTTCTTCAGCTGCTTTGATAGTAATTACAAGCTTCGGCATTATAGGAATACATACCCAAAGCGAGCAAATAAACGCTAGTGTATTTTCTATCTGCAACTGCAAAACAGCCTCTTGTTCCCACAAGCAGTGAGGGGAATTAGACATATATTTTCTATACGTATAAACAGTGTCTCTGAGTACTGCGGTGTGATGGGCATTGGGCAACAAATAAATTTTAGTTGGGACTTTTATTTTCTGCCCCACATGAGGAGATGCATAATATGAATCAAGCAGGTTCTGATATTTCTGCAAAAATAGACTTTGAAATGAATAATATCATTTATGGGCCATGGCAGGGAGAATCTAGCCCTCATTGTGAATAAGAAGGATGCAGCATGTCTTAACCAGCTCCTCTATTACAGGAATAATGACCAAAAAAAGCTCTAAGGTAACAAATATTAGACAAATAGCATTTAATCTGGCTCTCCAGTTGGACTTCTAGGGGGTCTATTAAGAAAGAGGTAGAGTACCCTGAGATCCCAGCGTAAAATCAGGATTCTTTCCAAAGAGTTACAATCATGGTCTGTTCCTGGAAAAGTTTGTCCACAGGAAAACTAAACAAAAGACCAAAACTACAGTTCATCCTGTCATCTTTCCTCTTGGAAGTTACATTTAACAAAATTCAAAGCTGCGCTGAGCTCTACTTTGCATAAATGCACGTCATTTTTTGATATAAACTGGCTCTTTCTGCTGAGAAGGACAACATCAATATGGTTTCAATGCACATTGCATTCACAGGGCGGGTGTTAGGCTTTACAGATAGTTTTTCCTAGCAAAAATTACTATCATATTCTCTTATTTAAGTGTTTTATAACGTATACTGACCTCAACAGGGACCGCTGCTGTCTGGACATGTGTGTACTGGGGTATGTAGGCTCCTTGCATAGCTGTTGTGGCCGGCATGTACTAGAGAGACAGATAGTTCATTACCTTCAATTAAAGCTCAACGTCAATTTAAATGCATTCAAAACATATCAGAATCCATATCCATCCACGACATTTTTCATAGGTATCAAATGTCGCCCTAATGCAACAAACACACGAATGAGCTTTCTCTCTGCAAAAATCAATAGCCATTTCAGAAAGATATTTCAGTGGAGTGGTATTAAAGAACATAAATTAGGCTTTCAAGCACAAGGAAAAGGATTGTTCTGCCTGTTAATTCCATTGTTTCTGTTTTTAAAAATACTATATGCTCAGAAAGGAGGGATCTGTTTAGAAATTAGGGCAATTTATAGATTGAACACAAGCTACTCAATACAGTCCTTTGATTCATACATAGACACAACTTAGGACTTTATTGGATGGGAAAAAGAAAAAGCCTTTTTACCATGAAGTTATACATACACGCTGTGACCTACATGCAATATTTTCCGCTCGTATGAGTTATATTTCGTATTAAATTGCTACGTACTGTTCCAGTGCTGCCTAAAGACAGATGACTCATCTGCTGCGTCAAGGGGCTGATCATGGAGGCCGGCTGTAGTGACATGGTGTGGTCCATGGAGGGAGTCAGCACAGCACCCTGGTACGGAACAGCAAGGAAAAGGTTGGGAAATAATGAACCTTTAATCATATTTGTGATCTGAGAATCGCAGGATGAGCTTTAAATTCTCCTTAAGCCAAGGCGCTCGAGCAAGAACTCAGTCTTAGGCATTGGGCTGCATTACCAGACTGTGTAAGCCATCTGCTTGGGGAAATATTGCACTGATTTCCCACTGATCTTGCAACTTTAAAAAACATCACGTTAAGCAGGTGCTAATTTGAAAGGAAAAATGTGCACAGGTTAGCAGGTAGAGTCACTTAGCCCAAGCTTTGTAACCTCAGGCTTTAAGAACAAATGTATGTTTATTATCCTTAAGAATACGAATATTTGGGATGAGGGAATTCTATCTGCACATGGGCAATGGTCACACTCAGGACAGAGCTACCCTACCTTATGGCTGGTTTCCAAATTTACCAGAATTGTATAAAAAGACTTTTTTTGTCAAAATTGCAGCTACCATGTTGTTTTTTCTAACATATTTCTAACACTTTATTCTTTTTATCTGTCTTAAAGAGCAGATGCAGAATTTTTAAACGCTTGCGATTGCCAAACACGCAGAGCACAGTCTTAAGGTTATCGAAAATGAAAGGCTTTCAACAGATCTCATTTTACCAATCATGTTCTGCAAAAAACCCATATTTTCAAACTCATGGTATAGGTTGTTTTACTTGCAGAAGCGTTGATTAAAACTGACGGAGCTTTGAAGCCAACAGAAATAATTGCAGTGTATTGAAAACCGGTGTTTTGAATCAATAACCAGCCCTTAAAAAGAAGGAAAAAAAAATCAAAACTACAGAGTGTAGCTGGAAAAACAGCCATGTGACCAGGGGAGATGGCATGAGTCATAGACACATCAAACACTAAAAGAATTTCCTGTCTGTAGCTGCAGCCTTCTCTGCAAAGCAAATGAGGAAGAGCAGCAGCCTTTGCACAGGGCAAAACTCAAGGCAGGAATCTAGAGCTTTGCTTTCAGGTATGAAATATTACAAGCATTATAACATATTCATGGGCAGCACAGCGTAATTTGCAAGATGTTGCTATGAAAATCGGTGTCGACAGCGAATAAAATTAAAATCAGTGTTTAGCAGGAAAAAATACAACAATTATGAGAGTGTGCTCAGGTTCGGTAGCACCTTCTCTTCATGGACAGAAAGAAAGTGTTCGGCCAGGAAGATTTACATCCTATAATCTGCATGCAGAGGTTAATTAAAGTCAAGCCAATATCCTTTATCTGGAAACAGACTTGTTTGTTAGCTCCAGTAGGAAATATATTAAAATGCTGGTCATTATTTACAATGCTCATACAGAGAAACCCTGTAATTCTCAGGTATAGTGGGACTTGATTGGCAAATGGAATAGATGAAAAGGAAAATATATTGGCAGTCTGGAATAGGGATATTCTAGCCAAAGTGCTGGCATTACCCAGGAGTGGGGAAGCCACAAGCTATGTAGGTTTCTTAAGTGGGTGTCCATAAGGCCATTTATACCTTATTTTTATTTTAGTTTAGTTTAGTTATATTCTTCTGGCTTTTGTAAGCCATGTGATCTGAACTGTTCTAGATCCATGCTAACATGCTAATAATTATATTTTTTTTATTTCAGCTATGGTTCCAAACACGGTATGTAATATATTAGCATTTGCAGAGTTTGCTCTGTTTTTCTTTCTTTTTTTTTTTCCTTTTCCCCCTTTTTTCCAAATAAATTGGGGCTCCAATTTAGGCTACAATCTTTGTTTGCCTCTTCTTTTTGACCCACGGTTTAATCATCCTGATGTAATTGTCAAAACCCTAGAAGTAATTGGGTGGGGACGGATTAATTTCCTGCTGTTTCAAATATGTAAAGTGTTTATACAATCAGCAACACAATGATGAGGAAGCACAAAAACTTACAGGGTGCTGCATTATATAGGGTTGAGGCTGCATCCAAGAAGGACTCTGGACCTAGAACAAAATTGGCATTTTATTTCTCATTTTAATCATTTCCTTTGTGAATACTCCAACTGCAATACTGTAGCATTTTAGTAAATCATATTAATAAGCCCCTTTCCTGGCTTTCTTGCTTTTTATGGAAACTGGTCACTGTGGAGCCACACTGATTGATATGATTTCTATTTTATGATATCTGTATCTGGAGGAGAACCATCAGAAACAAAACTTGGAGACAAGGAATTAGTACATGTCCCTTTCACAGCAGTACCCTGTGTTTCCTAGAGCAGGTCTCAAACTTTATGCTCAAATAGAGGGTTCAAATAGGCAAAAGTGACAGATTTTGGTTCATTGCAGAGAGAGGCACCTGTCTTGGAAATTCCCTTGGGGAAAAGTAATTAGGGACAACGTATATGGCATGATTCGCCTCTTGCAATTAGAATCAGAATTAGAAAAATTACTGGATTTGCAAAAGAAACAAAAATCCCAGGAATTCGGCTCTATTCTTGTTGCAAGGATAATGATAGGACTCGGGAGAATTGCAAATTCCCAATGTACCCAAAGAGGAAGGGCTCGAAGTGCATCCCCCTCTTCCAGGCAATGTTTTCTCTGCAAAAAAACTAGCTGCCTAAGTGCTTAAATCGAGGCAGAATGCCTAACTTTGTACGACAAGGTAAATTAAAAAGATTGCAAGACACACTGATAGGTTATAGGGTTATCTTAGCTTAAAAGGGATGGTGCAAGAGCCCTTTGAAAAATGGTGCTGGGCAAAATACGAAGGCTGGGATGGAAATATTCCATGTCCTGTCGGAGCGTTGTGGGTCGGACAAGGCAGGACAAGGCAGGACCTACCCTGTGCCTGCAGAACAGCCTCATTTACTGCTGCCAGATGCTTAACACCTCGTAGATGCCTCCACCAGCGTTCCCAGAGCCCTGCGAACGGCACCAGTAGACAGACCTTGACAATCAAGGGATTTTCGGCGAGAAGGAAATACTTCTTCCCTCCTTTTGGTCCTTTCGAATGAGATCTCTCTCTTTTTTTTTTTCTTTTTCACTCAGAAAAAAAGAGGAGCAGTTGGGAGCTCAAAATGGGGGTGGTAAAAAAGAAGAAAAATAAAAATAAAATAAAATAAAAAGGGCTTGAACCCTCCCTTCCCCCAGGGAAAAGCTTAATGGCAAAAATACTGGTCCAGCCTGCCTAAAGCCTTGGCTAAGCTGCTCCTACCATGATAGTAACTGGCTTAGCGCTGTCATTTGGGTACACAGGAGCTGCAGAAACAAACCCCAGCCAAGACTTTATTACATTTGTTTACATTTAGCAAGCCTAAATCCAGGAACAGGTTATACCGTGCCTCAAAGACGACAAAATAAATCACTGCTCCGCGCT
Source organism: Crypturellus tataupa (assembly GCA_034781795.1). Taxonomy (NCBI): domain Eukaryota; kingdom Metazoa; phylum Chordata; class Aves; order Tinamiformes; family Tinamidae; genus Crypturellus; species Crypturellus tataupa. The sequence goes on from JAWLRI010001089.1 coordinate 6,729,917, forward strand.
GCTGTGCAGCAATCCGAAGGGATCGGTAATGATGTGACTAATGCTCAAAGGGCGAAACCGCCGGCCAAGAACCTCCTCCCTCTCTCGTGTTGAATATTTCACTTGATTTTCAATCAAATATTTGATTTTCATTCCCTATTACTGTGACACATTAAACCTTGCAATATTACTAACTCCAACAATTCCACCCTATATAAATTCCATGATATATATGTTAAAACACTGGTAACAACATTTTTGGAAACGTAATATTGTGGCCTCCATATTCCAATTAGCTCAGAAAATTGCTTCTGTGCTCATAAGCAATGCGTTTCCATGCCAACTTCCAACTTTTACTTGCAGTCGGAATATCTGAGAGTCTAAACTGATTCATAATTTATACGTTAATAAAGAATAGCAGTTCTGGAATATTTTTCCAGGTAAGAATTTCCTGTAATTTTTGTAATATTCATGCACAAAGCAAAATAAGACCATATAGTTCAAGCGCTGTCTGCAGACAACACACACTTTGTTGCATGTCACCTTCAGGAATAATATAAATTAATTCCGGTGCCCTTTGCACCAGGGTACCCTTTTTCACATCCTGCCTAACACTTTGTTCATGCAAGAAATTATTAGAGCTCCAAATTAAAGTTAAACTTCACTGTTCTCGCCTGGAATGGGAGATTTCATGGAAATTTGAGTATTGGTTAAAGGCAGGAATCTTAGCACTAAAAAGCAAAAACCTCCTCTCCTCCTCCTGAGCACTGCAGTAAATTCAACATTTAATTGTTTTTGATTACTTACTACCTGAATCTCTCATATTTACTCTGTCCATGTGAAAAATACCTCGAATAAGTAATTATTTAGCTTACCTTGGGCCAACTGGCATGTTTCAAGTGCTAATTACTATATGCGCATCTCAGACTGCATCAGTTGCATTAAATGCAAGTTATTTGCAACATGCAGTGACCTAAAATTGAGCACACCTAAGAGATTTACACCAAAGTGCAAAAACCATTCTATATTATTGCTCAAAACGTGAATTCTTTGGCAATCTCCTGTAGTGGGAGGCCCCACACAATGAATATCCAAATGGAGTGAGATTCCTGCTCTGCGAACTCAACATGGGTACGATGAATGTTCTAATTTTTGTCCATAATAAAGTCAGTTGTGAATTAAAAAAGAATATCTAGATGCTTTATTCGTAATGCAAAAAACCTTAATTTGAATGCTAATTTAATTTCAATTCTGAACTCTCTTTTAAATTTCCTATATTCCTATATTCTTAGCACACCTGCATAATATGCTATTCCTGGGGTTTTTTTTGCACTGAAATAACCTGGAGAAAAGTCTAAAAACTATAGAGGGGTATTTTTGAAATAGAATTTAGTTAATTCGTGAAGTGTTTAGATAAAGAAGTGTTATCTTAAAGATGTATTATTGCTATACAAAGAATTCTACCAAGAGAAAAAAAAAATCATATATAATGTGCAGAACTGGCTACAAATACCTCAGGCATCACCACAAATTAGAGACTTCCTTTCACAAGACACTATATATTGCATTAAATTCCTGTTTTTCCTGAAACAAGCACCATTTTAGCAGCCTATAAGACCTTTATTTTTGTGCTTACATGATTTGGATGTTGCTGCATTAAAATAATAGAGCATTTTTGCAGAATTCATAAACTTGGATGTAGTAATTAATCATTTCAGCTCTTAAGTTCTAAATACCAACCTGGTATGTGGAAACTGGAGAAGCAATATACGGCGTGATAGATGTTTGGGTGATCATTCTGTTTGCTGTAATACTGTAGGGTGAAGGATAAAATCTAGAAAATAGAGAAACATTTATTAAATGCCAGATATAATAGTGCATCTGCCATAATGCAAAGGACTCTCTTAATGTGCCATTATGTGACCTACCCATTTTGCAAAGCAGCTGTGGTTGGATCATAAGTGAGTGTCATTCCAGCCTAAAAAAAAAAAAGAAAGGAAAAAGTGGAAAGAAAGCGTTGAAAAAAATCATTTAAAAAAAAATAAAAAAAATCATTTTAACAAAATTATTTAAAAAAAACCCAACTTTTTGTGGCATTGTTCCTATAGAAAAAAAATGCTGCGCTGCATTTGTTTAAATCTTATAAAGCGTCAACCAGTTCAGTGTTGCATAAACAAAAGGATTACTGCATGTAAATAAAATTATGGCTTGTGTTGCGACTATGAAAGATAAACTTCAGCTACATTCCTGCCCATTTTGAAAGAGATTGTGTAGTTTGCTTTAATTAAGTAGGATTTAGGCTTTCAGTTTTTATGGTTTTTTTGTTCTTATAAAAGACGCAGTCGTGCAGATTTGCAAAGTGACGGGTTAGAGTTTCTGGTATGTATTTAATATGCCGAAGGGCCAAGGCAAGAAGCCTCAGGACTTCTCATTTCCATCCGTACTCATCACCGCACACCCACAGCGGAGCTCGACGGGAGCACTTACAAGTCTCACCTCGCCTTCCCTGTGCCACGCTCTTCCATTCTGGATATATTTATTCTGATTCTGTCGCTTTTTCTGTCCTCCGTCTGCGAACTTGCACAATAAAGGCTCTGCAGGAACTAAGGGGAAAGAAGGGATATTACTTTATTTATATACACGCGTTCAGCATACCAAATGAGGTATTTTTTATAATTTCTATTGGTAATAATACAGTTAAATAACACAGGGTATCAATGACTGTTCTGCACAGCACAAAAGTAGCTGCCACATGCACAGTGAACCCCAAGAATATCTAATATCTCAGATTTTAACATATCACTCTAACACCTATTGGGAAGAAACATGACCTGATTATCTTGCCTGTATTTCTGTTGTTCCATGGATTAATGAGATTGTCATTTTAGTGCTGAGTTCTGCCTTTTAGGAGGAACAGCTAAAGAAGGTGGAGAATAAATCTGTGTTTTTGAATTTTCCCTTGGAGTTTCAGTGATACCCCCAAACTTAACTCTGTTAATATTCTTCCACTTAACTGATCTGTAGGATAGACCCTTATCTCCTACCACCTCGTACTGAAAAAAAGTGACAAATCTCCATACTTTTTATCTTATAAATAACACACTATCCAACCAGAAATTCTTCAAGACTTTTCTTTTACCTTGTTATTTGCATCATGCCATGAAATGGGATCGCTATATTTTCTTTCCAAGATGTTGCCTAACATAATCCTGACTTCAATTTCCTAATGCCAAAATCCAAGCGACCAGAAGGGAAAGTTTGCAGGGTATTTTTCCCCATTACTAGCTTAAATTATGCTAGTTTATAAGGATCTGCAGTGCCAAACCACTCCCTCCCTAATGACAGGGTGGAAGCAGCGTTGTGCCTTGGATGCAAGCGCTTCCCTGCCAGGAATTCCAGAGCCGTGAGCTGTCCCGGCGGTCGCCTGGCGCTCCTCGAGCCTTTCCCAAGCCGGGAACACCTCGGTGAGGCAAGGCTGGGGCTCAAAACACACCCATTTCCAAGCGCACGTCAAACACATGCGATTGGGAAGGATAAGAAAACAAAATAAAGCAAGAACCAACAGGAAAATAGTAGTGTTTTGATATCATGCACCAAAATCTACAATAGAATCTAAAATGTTCCAAATAGCACTAATTATTGGAAATTTCAGGGGATTGATAACATGGCAAAGCTCCTGCCTTTTAAATTATCAACAGAAATTTGACACGCTCTTATCTGATGGTGAAATAATCTTATAATTTCTGAGAATCGGGCTTGAGTACTAAACATGATAACAAAATTAACTGAAACGGAATACCTGGTGGTAATTAAATTCCTATCCTCATAACTAAGGAAAAGTTAGGTTGGTGACATTGGAAAAATGATGTAGATCGACAAAACAGTGGAGTAAACCTACCAAAAATAACAGCGTTACGAGGCAAAAACTGGAGAACATCATTTTGAGTCATGAATTTACTTGATAAGAAGAAAATCAAGCAAAAAGGGAAAATTGATATCCAAATATTTAAGTAGCTACCTAAAATGAAAAAAAGCTACTCCCCAAATTGTGCACTTATCTTTTGTTAATTATGGCTTATTTCAAACAATCTGTAGGAAGAAAAAGATGCAACTTCCAAAATACCTAGTATAGCATTTGAATTATGTCAGAAAATGCTTGAAAATGGTATTTAAAGGGATTAGAAAATGCTCAACAGGATTCTAGCCATCCGATTTTGTATTATAGCACTCACAGGTAGTAAATGCCTTAAATAAAGTTGTGTTACGGTTTCATTAACGAACACCATGGAGGGTTGTACAGAACTTTTTTGAGAGTTACCGTGGGTTTTTACAGTTTCCACCATTGTCTCAACATAAAGATAATTGTTTTAAAAAGCCAGAACAAGCCTGTTCTTGGGTAAAATGATTGAGAAAATAAGCTAGAATCTTTTAAGCAACAAACCATCTTCTGTGGGGCACTGGAAACACAATCCTGGCAAGCTTAAAAAGCTAGAAATATGGAAGAAGAAATCACCCGCGTGTATTGGGGGGTTTATTACAATATCTGCTATTTGCAGGAGGGAAAAATGGTTTGTGCTGCGCTCAGACCTCTGCGTTTTGGCTGTTGTTTCGTGCCTGTGAGCTGAGCACGGCCGCGTCTCGTTGCTCGGAGAACACAACAACTGATAGGCATCAGGGAGAGGTTCGGCAGGAGATAAAACCCTTCGTGGGAGCAGAACGGGATCTCTCGGATCCCCCTCCCGCTGCAGGGTGAACGCAGCCCTCGCCCTCTCCACATTTACGGCTGAAATTCACATTAGATTTCCTCATTTTTTTCCACAACTACTTCTATTCTCTCTCGTATATACAAATGTATATATTGGATAGACACAAAAACAAACAAAAACTCAACCAACCCTACAGACAGGCCAAACAATCTTATTTTATGGTCCAGGAAGGAAGGGAGAGTCATTTTTATTGTGGAACTGTTGGACCTGTCCTGGCCCAGCGATCATCAATAAAAGGCTCCATTTCACAGTGGGTTTATCCTCCTACAGCTACAACAACGTGTTGGAGATGCCACCCTAGTGACACTAAATGCAAACCACCAAAATCCATTAACCCCATAGATGTCCTTGAGCTACCGCCACCAAGGTCCTCTATAGGGGCTCCGGTTGGGGCTTGCAACCAGGTCAGTGTTTAAAACTTGATATAAAGAGTTGAGCATCTTCCCTTTTCCTGGATCACCCTCCTCTAAAGCGAATGTTTGAACAGAAGAAAGACGAACGTGATGTTAATCTTGAGGAGAACGACAGGCTTTGACAGGAACATAAATATTTCCCCGCTGCAGCCACACACACCCATATTGCACACACATCCACAGCAGGATCCGCTCTGGGTTTGCTCGTGTTTATCCAAGTACATAATAAATGATACTGCAAAATACAAGAGCAAAACTGATGTTCTTGCATTGGACTGAGTGTTTGCATTCTTCACTCTGTGGCCAACTTGATCAACCTTTCGTAGCCCCTGCTTTTAATATATTACTATGACAAAATTGTTTAAAGTAGTATTCTTTTAATCAGTTTTCAGCTAAACTGCATCTTTGAGGGATTTTCATTGCCTGTTTCTGAATGCCAAACATGCAGTACTAAGGAATTCTAGCATTAAAACATCACTTTAATGATCCAACAAGCCTGCATGGCCATATAATCTACATATGTATAGACATATAATCCACAGAAACTTTTGCCAAAACTCTATGGATTCAAGAAGTTTTGCAGCCCAAGACTCAAGTATCAGCAGTTCTATATGTTTAAAGGTTCTATACGTTTAAAAGTTCTATAATCTATACAAAAACACATTCTCTGCACCATTCTAGTCCTCAGTTAAATGCATTGCTCTGGGTTACATTTCTTCAATAATTTTAAGGGTGCCATAGGAGTATACTTTAAATTAAATTAAATGCAGTGAATTTAGCAGTGCTGGACCCTTTTTAGAGGTTATAGATAGCAAAGGCTCAGAAATGACAGTCACAGGATAGTTATTTCATCTTCATCCCTCTCCTGCAGCAGATGTCCAAGGGAAGAACCATTTCGACCAGCAATATAATAATATAAATAATATAAAAACCAACTGCTCCTGGTGTCCCATCCTCCTAAGGAGCAGAGAGCAGGGCTCTCAAAAAGGCCTTTAGTTTCTTGCAGAAACAGAACCAGAGGGATCATCGTTGCTGTGAGAGGGAAGAGGAAGGTGGGTCCTGCACAAACTACCACTATTGGGTCATCCCCAGAACCCACAAATATCACAGCAAAAATAAAACTGCTACAGGATGCTCAGCCAAAATGCTACTTTGCTCCTATTAAAACGAAAAAAAAAATTGTTCCCCAAAAACTTGGCGAGTCCTCACAACTGCTAATGCCACTTCAATTTCTCTCTGTTCCTTTTCTCATTTTTTTTTCTCTTTATTATGTTTTAATTTCCTTACACCTTAATTGTTTGTGTAATTATTCTCCTGTATTATCGTGCAGCTACAAAAAAACTGTGACAGGGAGAAAATGCCTTTCAGGACTTTCCCCAGCAGGTCATTTACACAATTGCTGTGAGTCCAACCCAAAATAAAATCAGAGTGAGCATGACATTAATTTTTTATGGGAGGGAGCCTTATACCGGCCTCTGCTTCCTCCAATTCACCTCACAGGGTGCACATTTCACAATTGAAAAGCTTTAAATATCACCCTATTCAGCAAAGACAATAGTTTTTGAAAGAGAAAAGTAAAACTAAATGCAAATGTTATTGCAAGATTATAAAAGTAGTGCGTTATTATTATTTTATAATTATTATTACTATTACTAAAAACCATGCAACTAAAAAGGGTAGGAAATATAAAAATTGACATTCTGAGAGAAACAAACACAGTGTTGTATTCCACAAAACAGAACCAGCACTAAAGTAACTTCCATAACCAAACACAGAACCCAGGACTAGAACAAACAATGAAACTAATATGATGTTCCTCCAAGTTTTAGCATTACACTAAGTTGCAGAGGGTTTGGTATTGCTCTGAGTTAACCTGCTGATTGAAAGCAAACGAGGACACAGTAATTTTTGAATGTATTTTTCATTAGCCTAATAGGGAACATGGAAATAAAGTATTAATAACGCGAGCCCAGGGCACATCTGGGTTCAGTTTCATCCGCACTCGAGCCACCCGATACCCAAAAACTCAACAATTGCCCCATTTGTGACCCGCTGCCTGAGCCCTCCCGCGTTCCTGGATGTGGGAATGCTCTCCACTGCCACATTCCCAGGTTTTACCTGCGTTTTCCATGTGTTTAACCCCTTCTGCCACTCAAATCCCAACTCGGTTCAAATAACAAAGCCGCATTATGAGAGCCTGTTTTTGTTAACCAGATGTTCTTCCTCCCGCACCTATTTCATTTCCAGCCCTTCTCTCCTGCCCTCCTCGTTCTGATAACAGTGTTTTCATAGCCAGCTCCCTTTGCTGGTTTTAGCCAAGTTTCTAGGACACGATGTTTCAATTTAAGCCCGGTCCCATTTCTGTGCTTTGACTTTGCACGTATTTGAAGTTGCTCCTGCAGAGCCCCAAAAAGATGCTAATCTCTTTCAAAACATTCTCGCGGCCTCCGCTGATGCAAGCGCTTTCCAACGACCTCCCCTTTCGGCATGCGAGAAACCCAAGATTGCAGCTGCCTGTCGCAGGATTGCAGGGTCCTACCGTGCAGGAGCCTCCTGCATTGCCGGGAATATTCCATGCTCCACGCTGAGCAATTCCCGGGAACACCAGAAAGACCCCGGCAAAGGAGCAAGGCCACAACCCCAAGCCCAATTCGCGCCGTAAGCAACACAAGGGTCTATAATGAACTCGTTCCCCGCAGCACCTTCCTGCACCCGCTCGTTTGGGTGATGCACAGTAAAACGCAGAGCGTTTTCAGGGTGCGACTCATCCCATTTAACTGCCCTGCAGACATTTAGGGTTATCTGTTCCCGAGCTCCTCATCTAGACGCTCTCTGCAACCACCGGCGAGAGATAGCGCTGCCTTCAGACGTGATTCATCCCCATCTACGACGCAGGAGACACCTCGGTGCGCGCTTCTTTGCATTCCCTATACAGGGAATATAGTTTCTTTCCTGGACACTTTCTGCAAAAATCTTTTTTGGAATTCCACACAGGAATTTGCTATTTCTACCTGCTAGAACCTGATGATAAAATAGGGATAAAATAGATGATAAAATAGCAAGAGCCACCAGTGACAGTGGGAGCAGCAATGACACCCCTGGCACTGCTCACTGCGGCCGGGTAATGCACAAGCGGGACCACAAATTAAAGCCAAAAATTGAAACTAAAAAGCATTAATAGGAGGTTCAATTTCCATTAGAGACAGTAAAAAAACCTGTAACTGAACCCCTATATGTTAATGTGAACTGTTGGTTTCCCCATAATTTTTACTTGTAATTATGTCTAGGGCATAAAAGCACTAAAAAAAAAATCACCAAGGGTGGATCACAGCCCAAGCAGCATTCGGTGGAAATCATTCCGTGATCTCCTTACCCCTAAAGGGATTTTCCAGCTCATAAAAGCAGCGATTGCTAAATACATGAAATAGGAAAATAAAAGCCGCAGTCCCTGTGTATAACAAAGTTTTAACTAAATAATCATAGTCTCGGCAATGCATCCTGGTGCAAGGGAACTGCAAAGCCAAAGCCCTGGGTTAGATCGGCGCGGGCAAAGGCAGCGGGATCCTGCTGATTGCTGCTTTTCCTTCCCTCTTCGGTGACACGGAGCAGGTCACCAATGGGATGAAGGTGGCTTCAGTAACCACATCCCCAATGCACACTGCAAAATTCCCACTTGAGATTCTTAATAGTCACCAAAAGAGGCCCGGGTTTGTAGGCATGTATTCTTTTTGTGCTTGCAATCCTTTCTATATTTTATTCTGCTGCTCTGAATTTCCTGATTTTGGAGGGTTTCTAGGACATGCTTTTTTTCTCTCCAAAACAGTGCTGACAAAATGGGCACACTGATAAGGAGCTGGTGCAAGGAAAAAAATACCCTGTGGAGTGTCCCTTCCTTTTGCCCAGCACATTTCTAGGCTCAGCGTTCTTTATCTCTCTCTTTCCATCTTCCTGAAGAACCTCAAAGACTATTTAATCACGAGAGCAAAATATCCCAAAGAAAGGGACGCATAAAGGCAGTGCTGCAGAATCTAATTTGCCATTTTCAAAAGGATATTGGAAAAATAATCATCAGATGGCAAAAGGAGACTTTTTTTCCTCACTTTTAGAAGTTGTCTGTGGAGCATCAGCCAAATTCTAGCATCCAACATGACAACGCAATGTTAATAAGCCTACCTTGGAATGAGAAGTCAGGCGTCCACTATATATATATATATATGTATTATATATATATATTTATATATATAGAGATGGTAACCCATCCACACATATTGTTAGAAATATATATACAACATACCAGAAACTCCTGCTGGTGTCTTTATGAATTTTCCATTAAAATGAGCAATCACTGCTTCACATTTCTCCGTTGATTCCATCCTATGAAAATAAAGAATCATTTACATGTATTAAATGCTCATCTAGATTCCATGTTTACAATTTTTTGCACTTTTCTTGCTTTGCATTTCTTCACCTTTGCACCTTGCTTTTCCAGTGGAAGCAATAGATGTTTTTAAGAACACACAGCTTCAAAAAAGTCAAACTAAACTGCATGAACTTGTTACTCAATCTGAGGCCAAAGTCAATACCAATCTGCAAATACAATACTCATTTATTTACAGATTAGGTAGAGGATCATTTGGACAGCTGTAGTTCAAAGTCCTGAAAAATGCAGAAGAAAAATGCTAGTTAATCCTAATTTAATCCTTGGCTCCTCTGACACATGGAACAAATGCTAATGCCAAGTCATAGAGGATTCTGAAGCATCTGTAGATATGAGAGCAATAAACTCAAGCGTAAACCTGCCTGACTCCCCAAACTGCCTTTGTTGCTTTTTATTTATATCTTACCCAATCACGAATAAAATATCATGATGAAGATGATGCAACCGTGCCTTATTTTATCGTCTCTGAGTTAACTTTAAAGCAGGAACCAGGAACTGAGGAGCTGGGATGGCTCCTAAGAACTTAGCCAGGATCCTGGGCAGGTTAGTGCACTTATTAAAACCTGGCTTAATAGATAAGTGAAGCTCACTTGGAGCTTTGGGTTTGGATTAGAATCAAAGAAATTATTTTTTCCTCTTTCTCTCAAAATAATGTAATTTAGCCTCAGACTCAAGACTGGGCTTGCTAAAATATACTACCCCTTACTAACCTAATAAGCAGCTCCTGAAGGCCAGAAATGAAAATCTATATTTCATGTCTACATATTACATAGATGATCTTAATCTTAACTAACTTTCATACAATAATGTTCCAATATCTGTCTTGCAGAAGAGCAGGATTAATAGCTTATTAATCATATTAATAGCTTATTCTAAAAAGAATAGTAGTGTAATACAGAACCTAAATATTGAGAAAATATTTACTTTAAAACTAATTTCTTATAATGCCTTTAATACACACAAGATTTTGGATACAAGAAACTGATCTTTTTTTACTTTTACACAGAATTTATCAACTATTTGGAGTTTGAATAAAGCTTTTCTAAAAGAAACTCTAATTCCAGGAAGAGTCCATAAGCAAATTTGAGGGGAAAATTTAAAAAAAAGAGAATTATTTTGCTATGGAATTTTAAGCTCAGTTGCTACTGGACTCTACCCTTCATAGCACCAAAAAGTGAATGCTGCTTTTGAGCAAAAACACCAGTATTTTCAAAATGAGTAAATATAACATGTGGGTATATACTCGCTTTGTAAGTCATTCACATGCACGCATTTTGAGGAGCCAACATTCAAATACTTGTACATATAGTTGCATAAAAACTACATGTATATGAATGAAATCAAAATGTCAAATTAACCTTTCACCAAAAGGACTGCCAACATTTATTATTTATTTAAAGGGGAGAAGAAGAAATCAGAGTATAAATCAAGCTCACTACTTCTGCAGTCTTAAATAATTAAAGACATAACCTCCTACTGCTCCTAATTTGATTCCTTTGTTGTGTTTGTCTGCTGAGCAAATAAATGATTTTGAGGTAAAAAAAATCACAGTGAAACCAATCCCTAAAATTTTTGGTTTCATTGGGAGATATAATTGGTTCAGTCTTTCTTTGTGCAGTATTTTTAATTTTTTTTCCCAGAAAAAGAGCTACTGTCACATTGAGTGACTATCTGAATTACTGGAGCTTGATTGTTGGCAGAGATTTTATAAAATATTTTTGAGAATCTCAAATCTGGATTGCTCAAAGCTTGTCTCTATTTTTGATATTAGAAATATCCAGCCTAATTTTGATTATTGGGACATCCTAGGTTTGAAGTAGGGCTTAACTAGACATGGGAAAATACTAAAAATATGCAGAAAAAGCCTTTGATGAAGAAACCCCAGAGCAAAAGCTGGTATTAATTAGAGAATAGGTAGACTTGCATGGACAGTGTATTTGGGAGGTGTCTATTTATTTATGGAAGACATTTTTTGTTGATTTGGGAGAAATATTTGACTGAGCTGTACAATATTTGAAGGTGAGATTTACTGTGAACGAATAAAAATATTTTCATTCCCAATGGCATGAATTAATGAGCCAGAAAATTCAAAGGACCGATGCTTGAAGCGTGATGATGAGCTGATTTTCTTAGAAGAACTAAGGAAATTAAAAGTTCTTCCTTATGGTCTTCTGTCTGCAATTCCAGCCTCCAAAGCCAGAAATCCCAGATGTTTCTTCCCCTCCTTCCTGGGAGGGCTAATTCCCCCGTGTGTATTGTCCACATTTAGCAAAAAATAAAAATTAGTTAAACTAGACTTAACTGTCAGCATGGATGATGGGCTTGAAGCCCAGCTACAGAGTTAGATCCCTTTTTCTTTAAAATTTTGGTCACTTTCCATAATTTCTAGATGAAATCCTAGTGAGTTTTGTGTTTATTTGTTTGTTTTAATAAAAAGCACATTCTTCTATTAAAAAGAGGATAAAATAGCACGGTTAATGCCATCGAGGTACCTCGCAAAGCCAACGCCGCGGCTCGTCCCGCTCGAGTCCCGCAGGATCCGCGTGGAGATGACCTGCCCAAACGGCTTCAGCATGTTCTCCAGCTCCTGCTCGTCCATCGACAGCGGCAAATTGGAAATGTATAAGTTCGTCGGGTCTTGTTCTTGTTGCTGAAAGAGAATGAGAAACAACCGGTGTTTTTTCGGCTTTATACATTGGAAAGTCATGTTGAACCCAAGGCATTGCATGACTCCTGCATTTTGACTTCCCAGAGCGTTTTCCAAGGGGTTGCTCTTCCCTATCATTAGTAATTCCCATCTTCTGTCATTATACACAGCCTTACCAACAGAAATTCTCCTCTTCCTTATATATTCCGACCAATTACATTTTTTAAGTGCAAAAAATGACGAATATTTAACCAATTTATATACTACAACTCTGTGCTTTACTTTTTTTCACAAGAAGAAAAAGCAAAAGGAACACAAAGAACAGGCTGCAAATATAACAGCAATGGAAAAAAAAGCTAAAAGTTGGATGTAAATTAGAGAAAAAAATGGAATGCAATATGAAAAGAATAGGGAAAAAGGAGTAAACGCATTTAAAAGTATGTACGTTGCCAAAATATTACCATAAGAATAGGTTGATATACACAAAAGTGAGTGGGGCACCGTTTTCTTCTCCCACGCATGAGTTTTCATCCAACTTTTATGGTGTGTATTGAGACAAAACAAAAGCGTCCAAAAACCTTCTCTAGCAACAGACAGAGGAACGGAGCCAGCAGATGAGTGATCTTAGTAAGAGGTCGAGACCAAAGTAGTGAAATCTTTGTAATTCCTTTAACTATAACTAGTCATTTTCTTGTGATTCATGTATTTAACAAGAAATCCCATCCTTGACCCAAGAAATCCTCCTATTGAGGTTAGTCATTCCCAGTGTTTGTCCGGATTCTCCAGCTCTGATTTGGGATGCATCTCAGGTACCTATTTTCTCTGTTGATACATCCTGAACCTAGAAAAATTATCCCCTTTGGTCTTCCCATTGTGCAAAATTCTGATGACAACATGGACCCCTGTATAGATTTAAGCCTCTGCAAGATGCACTAAGCTCTAGAGTAGATTTTTTCTCGCTTTATGAACTGAAACAACCTGAATTTTGCAAAGTCCTCAGTATATTTTCATTCTCTACAAGAGGGTTAACTTTATTTAGAGAGTTTAAATCAAACCAGAAAACAAATACAAAACCATAACACTTGCCCACTGAGATCAAAGCATACACTGAAGAGATTAAAACTATATAGCTAGCGATATTCTCTTATGCAAATTAGACATCAATTTGTCCTTAAATTACTCTTATATTAATAATATCTAGTATTTTCTGTAGCATGTTGTGCAATTTTATAATTTTCTCTCCTAAATATACCTTCTGCTTGTTGCTGTTTTGTGCTAGCAATAAGGGGAACGGGCCCCCTTAGGCAAAGGATGAAATTCTCACATTCCCAAAGAGACTGAAAGCAAAAATGTTCAAGTAAATTGTATTTTGTGTGCGCTTAAGGCTCTTCCCTGCCTGCTTTTTCACAGGCTCACATTCAGCTAGAAAGAGCTGATGGTTTGAAGTTTCCTGTATGTTTTTTTCTTTAAAAAAATAAATTTCAATATCAAAGAATACAGTATATTCAGTATAAAAGGACACAAAAGGATACCGTGGTACCTGCTGGCCACACTGTATTCCCATACACTTTGGAAAACATAAACGTTCCCCACGTGTGGTCCTAATCAGCCCATTTAAGGTTCCTGCTCTACATTTTCCTTCACATTTTCCTACACAATGTGAGGCAGGTCAGAGGACAACATGAAGAAAAGAATTTTAAGAAAAATATATAAAATTTTGGAAATTCCTCCCCAATACTGAATCCACACAGTGCAGAGAAGTTTGTGCTTTATCTCAGAATATCTAACTTCTCCTTCATATTAGAAAAAATAAGTAGAAAAATAAGATGAGAAAACAGATTCACTGAGAGCCCAGACTCAAAAAAAAAAAAGAGCTTTAATGTTTTTAGAATTAATTTCTTACTTAGAGTGTGTTTGACAATTCCATTTTATATCTTCAGATATGTAGGCTTGGTTTCTTTTTTTAATGAATCTCATTAGTAAAAGCTTTACTGGTAATTTTAGGTATGGGCACATCACAAAATTACATTTCTAGCTATACATTTTAAACTTATTTTTCTGAAAGTTAAAGCAGACTTTGAAAAGAAAATTTTGTATTTTTTAAATTTTTTAAAAAGTATGCTAAGAGTTCTTCAAGAAAACTAAAAAGCAGCATGCAAGTTTGTAATTAGGTCCTTACAATATTTTCATCTACTTTGCTAATAATTTTATTCTATAATAATATGAAGCCTAAATTATATGATGAAAATGTTCTCATTAAGAAAGCCTAACAAGATTTGGAAAGATGAAAAAAAATAAAGGGCATCCTGTTGACACCACTAAAAATGGATTTACATGCAAAAAAGAGAAGCATCAGGAACAAGGAAAGGGGAAAGGAATTCACTGGAGAGAGAAGCTCTTGTCGTGTTAGCAGGAAAGGAGACAGCAACGCTCAAGTCTTAGAGCATCAGCAACATTAGTCAATTTGCAAATTCCTTTGGGAATTGGAAGGAAAAAAGGAAAGACAACAGCAAGTGAGGAAATTGCTCTAAGGAAATTGATTTTCTCAACAGAAAATACTTTGTGAAGGAGAAATTTGACTTGTTTCCCATGATGGGATCCTTGCTCTGCAATGGGAACTTCATTGGATCTGCGTCAGGTGCTGAAGGGGTGAGAGGACAGGATTTAGCTCCCTATTTTCTCGACACTTTCTCCATGGCAGCAAATTACAGCCAGAATATTCCCAGGAATTCTGTTATTTCTGCCTTGAATCCTTCAACAGAACATATGGACCACAGTGGAAATAGAGAATTTGAGGTTATTTCTGCATCCATCTATAGCTGGAAGCATAAAGAGGGCAGGTATGGAGAGGAAGGGCAAAAAAGAGGGCAAAGGATCAGGTTATCAGCGGCAATTTCGGGAATGCTTGCCAAGCTCTCATTCCTTTGTAATTCTCCCAGAACAAAATAGCAGAGATGCCAACGACCACATTCCGAAGCGGGCAGAGATCCTATCTCCGCTGCAGATGTTCAGGTAGTGCCCCAAAGCCTTGGGCACTGGCAGCAGCTCAACCAGAAGAACAAACAAATCGGGATGGATTAATTTTATCCAGTTCTTCATTTTGGAGGAAAAAAAGACGACTTCTGTTTCCCAAGTTAGTCGCTTTGCAATGCTAAGATAGTGTTAGTAGAGCAGACCTATTGCCAAATAAAGACAAATTAGCACATACTTGGAATTTTAGAGAGTTTGGCAATGGAAAAAATATGTAGTAACAGGCAAAGCATCCCCTGATCTGCTCCTTTATTACTTATACCACCAGGCAGCCTCTATTATCTCTGTTAAGAATATTAATCCTTAAAACAGTGATTTGGGTAGGCTCTGAGAGATACTAAGATGCAAATAATTTGCTTTTCCTTGGAACACCCTGGATTTCCAAGCTGACTTCCAACCACAGCGAGGACTCCCCGTCCATCTCTGTCCTGCCTTGCACCAACGCACTGTGCAAACGGATAGTTGCTTTTATGTGAAGTTTTGGCACTGAAAATGGCTGAACAGTTAAAAATGCAGGAAGTTGGGGAAAAGAAACTGTTCAATTTGTCCCCATTCCTCTGGCAAACAGCAGTTTAATACATTAACTTCTGTGACTTCCTTCCTCCCTGAAAGCAATCTCCTCCTTTGCACAATTATTGCAGCTCTGTTTCAGAAGGGAAAATTAATTCCTTTGATATAAGTTTCTATTTTGTAATAAAGCAAGTGAGACTGTATCAAAAATATCTGCCAACACGAACAACTTGCCTGTAAGATGGTAAAAATCCTAACTGCAGCCCATGGTAGATTTTTCTGCGTTTAAAATCCAGGAACCCATGTAAACTGTTCAATTAAACTGTTCATATAAACTGTTCTTAGATTTTATTTAAGAAATCCTGGATTCCTTTAAATTATTTGGATCATTTTATGGGAATGATAAAAAAAAAGAAAAAAAAAAACCTAAAATCAGTGGAAACATTCAGGCTAAAAAAA
Organism: Crypturellus tataupa; assembly: GCA_034781795.1. Classification (NCBI taxonomy): domain Eukaryota; kingdom Metazoa; phylum Chordata; class Aves; order Tinamiformes; family Tinamidae; genus Crypturellus; species Crypturellus tataupa. The sequence goes on from JAWLRI010001089.1 coordinate 6,746,159, forward strand.
TAAAATTAAAATTTAGATCATTGAACTACTGAGATTTCTTCCCCTCCTCCTCTCCTTTCTTTTTGTTTTGTTTCTAATATAACTAATCTAAAAAAAACGTTTAATTTGAGAGCCTACATATTATCTTTGCGTGTAGGATCTCAGTTTCCATGACCTTCAGCAGATGCTGGAAGTGCTCAGGACTTTGCAAGTTATGGGCAAACAGGGCTAAAGTCAGTATTTGTATTCCGGATGCAACCAGAAAGTCTTAAGTTTTAGCAATTCACATGAGCAAACAAATTTCTCTGGGTCTTTTCCCACCAAACACCTTTCTTTGCTTGCCCGGAACTTATGCTATTGCTCAATAGAAGATACAATATTTATTTCCCCTAAAAGGGATAAGAATAATCGATTGGTAACACTCATTTTGGTGGAAAAGTGGCAATTGGAAGCCCCCCATAACATAAAATGCTCTAGCAGCATCTGAAAGAAATTAGCAGAAACCTCCCTGTGCGTGTGGAACCGTTCCTAAAATTCAAGAAACTTGGCAAAATGATCGGACATCTGTTTTCTCTTGCTCGGTGCAAGGTCACAGCTAACCCAGAGCCATTCAGGAACACGGGATGCGGCTCTGCTCACAGCACGGAGGATCCTCCGGCTGATGGGGATGGAATTAAACATTCGTCTGCCTTCCTAGAGACACTATTTAGAATCTACAATTAGCCTGTGTCTTGCTGAAATACGGCTATTTTAGCCCCAGTTTAAGACTGGCCGACCAGGTCTTGTTAACAAAGCAATTCAGTGGAAAATCACTCCCCTAATCATCACTTGTTGCTCCAAAATGCATATCATTAATAAGCTATACATTTTAATTCATTTTCATAGGTTCGTCTATATTATAGAGAGGGCCAAGCATCATTTATAAGGAATTTTAAACCATATAAAAAGATTTTTTTAACTAAAATGAGCATGATGTCCAAGTTGACAATGAGGATCAATGCAATCATTCCCTTCTCCCCTTATTCCTTGGCATTTTCACCTGCTCCAAGGGCCCAGAAGTGCCGCTGGGGAGTTGCATGCATTTTTATGCATTTCCCGGGTGCATTTTCAAGAGGAAACGCAGAAAATGCAGCATTTCCAGCAAGGCCCATCCCAGGGCATGCTACCCTGGCCTGGAAAGCCACAGCTTAGCCACTGAGACAAGACTTTGTGGGCTGGAGCTGCGTACGCAGGGGAAGCGGTTGCAACTCTCTTATTTCATGCAAATGCAATTCCTGCAATAATGGTCATTTAGCCCCCAGGTAAGCAAAGTTTGGCTTATCCTCAATTTATTGTAGAACAAATTCTAAGAATGTGTTTTTGCAGCGGGATGCACTATTGCAATGATCTGCAACATCCAGATTTAAAACAGCTATAGCGTTTTTGTAGCTAATTAAAATGCACGTATGAAAATGAAGGAAAAATTATTAACTTTTTAAATATTTTATTACAGATGCATTATAGCATTTAATGCTACAAAAAGAACCACAAACTGGGTAAAAAGAAAACTTTCAAGACAGTTTCTAAAAACTGCTGTGAAAAAATTGCTCGAGTTCGGTGCTGTTTGCCCATAATCTGCTCTTTGGCACTGAGAAGCCCAAATGCAGAATTAAAAAATACCGCAATCTGCCGACCTGCTCTGGTTAGATTAAGCGTGCTGGCTGCCATGGGAACCTGAATTTATTTATTTAATCTGTAGGAATGCAATCTGATTTAATTCTGCAGAAGGCTGCCACAGCGAAGACAAGGAAAAAAGCATTGGCCCAAGTCATGTTCTTTGGCCTTCAGCACTTTCTGTTTAAAAAACCTTGACTTCTGATATAGATATGAAGACGAGCAGCTACGTAGGAGACCTTCCCCTTCCCAAAAACCCTTCCCTCCCATGCAATAGTGTCACAGTTCATCTCTCCTAAATATATTAGAAGAAAGGTGTTGTCTATAATAACTTTAGAACACAAAAAATGCTCCTGTAATAGACTGAACTGCAAAGAGATGGGAGTGCTTCACGGTTCTGCCTTCCCAATCATTAGTAACACATAAAGAATCCAAGTTTACATCTCTGGATTCTAGAGGATCAATTTTTTTCTGAACCAAAATGAGAGTCTAATATTTAAAACCAACCAAAAAAACACCTAAATAATAAGTTTAATAGTTGATCTGCTGCTTTCAGAGCCAACAGACTGTCCAGAATTGAGCTTGAATTGTGGAATAATCAGTGTAAATTGGTAAAAATCACTATCACAAACATCCCCCGATACAACTTGCATGAGAAACAAGTCTAAAGACATCCATAATTTTGTGCACAAGCCTGAAAGCGATGAAAATATTTACTGAGGTTTTAATATGAGATGCAGTACAAGAAGTAGGAATATATTTAATTGCTACGGCCCAAGTAAGTGAATATTTTAAAAAGGAGGAAAATACTGTGAATATGATGCCCTAAGTCCTAAAAACCAAAGTGCTGCTGTGGAGAAACCTCTGAACAGATAAACAATGAGTCTTGCCCCAAAAATGCACCCTGAACACAGAACAACATTCCTTGGCTCAAAATAATGTCCACAGATCTCCACGACGGGGAATTATTTTTATGGGTTCTATTATAAATAGCATACATTTACTAAAGTTTTCATGGAAAAAAAGGAAAATGAAACACAAATGGTAAAAGAAGGAATATCATTTAAGCTGTAAATGGTCTGTCACTGACAAACTTGCAACATAGTTAAGTGGTGGCTAAGCTGGAAATAAAAAAATCATGAGCAGAGAAAGGAGGAGCAGAGGAGGAGTCGGGAAAGAAGCCAGAATTTTCCAAAACATAAAAGCTGGGGATCAGGCTCATTGAACCCTCTGCAATCGCGCTGGATTTGGTGGTAAGTCACTTGAAAGCGAGGGCACCCGGCCAGTTTTAGCAGTGGACATAGGCTCAGCGTGGCCCTTCTTGGGATAACCAACGTGCACAGCAAGATCTTTACAAAAAAAGAGCAACCCAGTATGTAAAATCTATAAGAGAGCTGTAAAATCGATAAGTGTTTCACTGTATTACCTTAGAAATCTGTATACTTGCTGCTATAAGCTAGATAAGAGGCCAATACAAGTGTCACCGCCGTGCCAAGGGGACCCAGCAAGCAACAGCCAGTCTGACTTAGATACCATATAGACATGGTAAATAAAGCTCTATTTTGCTTTATTTACAGCCATGCTTCTCTTGGTTTAATTTGCCAGATATAAGCATGAAAAGAGCTATTCTTATTCAGCATTTTTCTATCTTTTACTTTTTTACCTTTTCTATTTACCTATCAGTTTGCACACAGAGGTGTAAGAATTAAACCCAGTTTAAGGCATCTGAAGAAGCTACTTCTGGAGCAGTTTGAAAAGAGGGAATTTTATCTGAACAGCAACTCAAACTTGTCAAATAAAGATCAATGTCAAAAATTTAAGAGGATTTAAGTTACTCCTATCACCAAAGCATTCAAGCTTTACAGTCTCTTATATGCCCCTTAGATGCTCAGTTTTTTAAAATTTAAGAAACAATGTAAGATATGATAGAATTCAAGCTCAATAAACACAGAGAAAGCAGTATTTCATATCCTGCTATATATTTTTTAGCCCTCTATCCCAGAATTATAAAGACTGGGATTCAGGTAAAGGTTTCCAAGCACCAAATCTTTCCTCACTATTAAAATATGATTTGTTATTTTAATGGTCTTGAAGTACTGTTTCTACAAAATATTTACAGCCTACAAAGCAATGGCTTTTTACTTTAATAGTGTCATCTTAAAATATTATTTCTACAAAACTCCACAAATCTACCATTTTCCACAAAATTTAAGCAATTTGAGAGGGTCACCTTGTGCCCAAGCTCCACACAGCAAGAAAGCTGCAATATTTAAACTCCAGAAGCATCAAAAAGGCATCTTTATCCTTTGTCATTCCTCAGTAAGGGAAAGACACTGAGCAAATCTGACATCCCATTTCTCATCAAGCCATAAAAACAGAGATATTCAAAGCACATCTCTAATAAAATGATAAACTTTGACATGAGGCCAAGCAGAGTTTTGCAAGAACACGACTGATCAGCAGGGGCATCGCAGCTGAGGGGCAACAGAAGATGCTCTTAGCCCAAAGCAACAACTACCGAGGCTGCCGCAGAGCAATCATCTTAGGAAAGTTTTCCAAATTCAACCCTCGGAAAGAGCGGGATAATGAAGACATCACCTTTCTTGAGCAATTGTCCAGTATTTGTCTCTTTAAGTGACACCATCATCATGACAACCCTCCAGATGTTGCCACTTGAGCCCAACTGGAAGAGCTTGGCCAACATGTGGCCCAAAGCTCAGTCTCAGGTCCCAGGCCCTCTTAGTCCACTTGACAATAGCTGAAACGTAGCAGATGAGCTTGTTTTTTTCTGTTTTTTTTTCTGTTTTTTTCAACTTGGGAACACTGAAAAATCTTGGGAATGATCCTACCCATTGCACGGAGAACTGCACAATGCCAAGTATTCGATGTCTATCAAATAAATCACTTTACTATGTCTCATTTTGAAATATTTCTACTCGGATTGTTGGATTATCTTGATAAAGTCAGTTCCTTCATCATCCTATGTGAAGCTCTCGCATGGCACCAGAAAAACTGGTTTATGGCCATCAGATTTAGAGCAGGGCTCCAACTACAAAACTTTTCCCTCCACTTCATCTGCTGCAGGTTATGGGACTGCCCCAGTGATGCAGGAGGAGGAGGAGGACGCTATTCTGACGCACAATTTTGAATAAATGCCAGGAGAAAGAAATAGCAGCAATATAATCCATGGTCTCTTTTATTGCCACTAACTGGTAGAGGAAAGGGGCTAGAAAAATGCGCTCTGGAAGAATATTAAGTATTTATTAGATTAATATAGAAAATTATTAGAGCTTTTCTGTCTGTAGGAGTCAAGATGACAATTAAATCAGCTAAAGTTGTTCATTAGGAAAATGAGTGCACACGAGTTGCAGCCTCCCTTCTTTTGCCTCCTATTTAGATATCATATATATAAGGTGGTGGATAGAGACTGAAAAATCTGCTCTATTTTTTACGTTAATTGCCCCAAAAATTAAAATAGTAATCCTGCTTTGAAAGAATTACCTCTCATAAAACACAACATTTATGAAAATATATATTATTTGTATAAAATCTCAAAACTAAAAAGTAAATTGAAAGGTCTTTATTAAACTACAGAAAATACCATATATATTAAAAGACAAAGCTGGTGTTTCCCAGTGAGCATGTATGTTTTTGTCACGGCTGTAATGAAACATGCATTAAGTATGAAACATATGGTTTCCATTTTGCTGCCCTGGCACCCGTCCAAAGACATTTTATGTTGTTAGCTTAACTGTTCTCTTCAGCTAGAAGCTGTGGAAAATATCTCATATGAAAAAAATCTGCACCTAATGGGTAACTAGGAAAGATTTGCTAGATCTGCTGTAGGATGGACTTTATTAAAAGAAAAAAAGTCTCTGAGATTACTATTTAATTACTGGATTGTTTTTTAATTAAATCTAATTTTCAAGAATCAGTAAAAATGAGACAGAAGGAAAGATTATATTTCTTTACCCTTAATAATTCTTGTTTTGTCCTGATGCAGAAAAAGTTTGTCAAAGAGTTGACTGATAATTTGAAGACATCTATCGTGAGATTTCAAATCTAAATATTAATTTTGTTAGCACAAAATTTGCTAGAGAGGATGAAGAAAAAATGAAATTTTGCCATGCATTTCTGAGAATTCATCCCCAAATTGTGAGACTGCTATAAATAAACATGTTGAATTTAATCTGTGCAACTTTTTTGAGTCTGGGTTCTTATAAATTCCTGTTAATTATTCACTTCACAAGGTCATCGGGAAAATAATATCAGGAAAAAAATGATAAATGCGAGTGGAGCAGTTTGGAAACTTTAATGGACTGTTTCATTATAGCAGTAGCTGGGTAGATTTGGATGCACTGGTTGAAGCCACCCGTGTTATCACATTAATGTCTCGTGCTGCGTGCGGTCTGCACCCTCTGTAAATGCCTCCAATGCAAGAATTCTCCTTGCTGGTGCTCTGCCGAGGTGGAACCTTGCTCATTTTCAGCAGTTTTTGCAAGAAATCAGCAATTACTTGACTCACCTTTGCCATCTGCGCTTGCACTCCGCTGGCCTTCAGCGCCGAAACCGCCTTCTGAGCGGCCGCGGGGCTGTCGAAGTCTACGAAACCGTAACCTGCAAAGCAAAACGTGGCCCATGAGCAAGGCGACAAGTGGTTATAATAATAATAATGGTCATAGGCCCTTTTCTTGCTGGTGAAAAGGGCCAATCTGAGCTCCAAAGTTCTTTATGTAGTATCAGAGTGCTCCATGGTGCTTTATATTAACTATGTTTCCCCTAAAAGTGCCTAAACACACTCAGTTTATTCCCCAGAGTTCACTAAATAAACCATAATCTCTTTTTTTAACTAAAGTCCTAGTCCATCTTGAGTAAGTAAACAAATAAGCCCTTGTATTAAAGACCATTTATTGAAAATTGAGATAGGAATTTTGTCTAAAAGATACAGACCTGTTATAGCACCATCCAGTGTCTCATAAAATAGTTACTTCACCATATATACATAATAACAGCGTTTAAGTGAAAAGATGAGTGAATACACAGGTCCTTTCAAATCCAGCAAGTGTTTCCTATTTAATGCCAGAATGTAGAAAATTGTCCCTAAAGCATTTTAATAGTGTAAAATATCATTTTTAAATGTTAATGCAAAAACAAATTAAATTATAATAATTTTCTATATTACACCTATCCTTTGCTAAGGAAATATGTGCAATTTTTTTTGTTGGTTTGTTTTCTCTTCAATGCCTACATTATGTTTAAAAGCAAAAAAAAGCATATTATTCGGTATGACGTGGTGTTATGGATGTTACATTTTGACGTGAAACAGGGTGAATCAGCTCACATAATCAGGGCAAAACTAGTTTTGCTGGTAGCAGAGGCTACCTACCCCACCGCATAGGGCTCAAGTTATAGATGAAGTTATATAGGGATAGCAAGGGTGCCATCGAGGTTGGCTTTGCCATCTTGTAGATTATGTGTAAATTCATCCCTCGTGGCTGCAGTTTGCTCAAATCCTATGGCATATTTTGTCGGCAAGAGCCGGAGATGGGTAAATTACGGTTTAGAAATCTGCATTCTGCCTCCTTTGGTAATGCAACTGCAGTGACAGGCTGCTGCGGATCAGTACAAAACACTGTTAGCTGCTGCTCTCACCTGTTTAAGAGGTTTAAGAGTTATGAAATTGGTACTGGAAAAGAATTATTGGGAGAAATTTTGTGCTTAAGTCTTTGGAGCATCAAGATAACAACCAATATCACTGAGAGCTATTAAAGTCTTTGGGAATTGGGGGAAGGAAGACTAAAGGGGCGTTCATATGTACTAATGAATTAAAATACTAGGAAAAGGCATCTACTCTATCCTAGTCACATTATGGGCAGGTAAAATATGCAATACGAGCTGGAAAAAAAGCTCTCTGGAAAGCCCAGGAACTTCCAGCACCAGTTTAATTGCCTGGATTGCAGCGCTGAGAGTGAACCAGGGTCCTGCACTTCCTCCAAGTTCCCCCCAAAACTCCAACTTGATTAATGATAATTTATCTTCTTTTGCCTCTTCCTTTGCACTTCTTCAAGGTGCTACCAGTGGTGTTAATGCTAAATCCTCCGACTCTTTTTTTTTTTTTTTTTACTTTGCTTAGGAAGTAACCTCTTAACTGTAACCAAAACCAAGCCTGAACCCTGGTATTTCCAGAGCCTGCTCCCACACACGTGTTGCTGGATATGATCTCACTGTAACTGCAACGAGTGCTCCGGATCCGCGAACCAAACGGATGGATCCAATTTATTTAAAGGAGTTTTATTATTTTTTTCCCAGCTGCAATTACTTTGGTGAAAACGAACCCCTTCTTTGCTCCCAATACATTGAAGAGCACAGAACAAAACATAATTAGAGTGCTGGAACATGTAATTAAACACTGCCTTAAACTCTTCTAATTAACAGAGCTGATTTGCACAATGTGTAATTTTTTCAGATCATTAGTGCAGTTGAATGGTCTTCCCTAATTCTGCAGGCAAAGGGGGAAAAGCTGCTTTTGAGCCTATTTTTGCTTTTAAAATAGAGGGCAATTTTCAGCCCGTGTTTTGCACATTAGGTTCACTCAGGTTTGCCTGCACCTCCACTGCAAACAAATATAGTGAATATGGGGACTATGGACCAGAATAACGCTGGCTCGGGAATGAGAATTGGATAACTTCTTAAAATGACTTAAAATACACCATGAGTATATTGTAGAAAATCAAGTAAGAAAGTAATTTAAACGCCAACATACCTTTGCATTTGTTTGTTGTCTTATCCAAAATAGCCTTTGTGGATACAATTTTCCCATACCTAAAATGTATGCATATAATGCAAAGAGAAAAAGAAGAAAATGTCCTGTTAGAACAGATACCAAATTCACATTGCTTTATATTCCATTACGGACATACTTTTAATAAGTTGGAATCACAGGTAGACTGTAAAGTTGTATAATTAAAACTCATCTGTGGACAGAAGTAACAAAAAATACAATAATTTCCAATATAATTATGCTCTGTTCTCCTTGCATTACCAGTGACACAGCAGAATCACAAAATAAGCCAAGGAAAAAGTGCTTTACAGACACAAACAGATAGGATACTACTAAAATACATGAAAGAAGACATGTAAGGAATAAGTCTGGACTTTCTCTGTCAATATATGTACCAGATAAGGCAGAAAAGAAACTATCTTGTCTATGCTGGGCTTGTTAACTAAAATACTATGACAAAACAACAACCACAGACATCCTTTTCTTTTCACTGCACAAATCCAGAGATTTTGACAAGTGCGAGTCGGATTTATGCAAAATAATCACCCAAGTTGGGAAAAAAATTTCTTACTCTCCCCATTCCCACTTTTTTTAAGTGGAAAATTGAAATGGAAAATTTCAACAAAAAAAAAATCTCTGTAAACTTTCAGTTTCCTTTTGTAAAATGAAATAGAAAGCGTTCATTGTCTGTGCTCCTGAACATCTGATGGCCCCCAGGTGCATTGCAGTCCAAGGGGGAGAGCATCCAAGATCTGGGAAAGACACCAAGCTTGGGAAATGAGCAAGAATCCCAGTTACTGGAATGATGGTTGTTTCTCAAATATACAAGAGGATTAGTGTTTTGATCCCAATTTGGAGATGCATTTATAGTTGGGGGTGAAAATTTGCAATCTTCCTGGAAACCAAGTGCTACTTTTTAGATAGTTCAACACTAAGGGCGAGCAGCTCCCCTAGCACGAAAGCACTTGAGGGAATCAGCAGGGAATCAGCAGCAGCTTCAGAAATAGAGCTTGGGACTCACAGCCTGCACCACAACCTCCTATTTTTGCTTTTGAATTATATTTGATACAATTTGTATCAAAAAAAAAGATTTAAATATATATTTTTTCAATGCAGTTATCAATCTTTGTGATGGGTTTCACCAAGTTCTTGTGCAGCCTCTTGTAAAGGCAAATTTGGAGCAATCAAAGCCACCAGGTAGTTATTGGCTTCCTTGCCTATGTGGAATTGTGAACATCTACCTTTATATTCTAAAGGAATTACATGGTCCAGTATTCTAAACTATCTCTCTATAGCCTAAAAATGTACAAGAACCCATGAAAATTTATGTATACTTAAACAGGCCATGCTAGAAGCTGCAGAAGCAAATAGTTCCTAATAGCTGGAGTATGGGCTTCCTCATTAGTGCCAATTACTTTCCAAATGAGTCATTCCCATACAAAAAGCTGCAGATTTCACAGGTTAAACCCTCTGAACTTCCCCTAAAGTTTTTCTGAGTAATGTACATATGTCAGGTATATGTTATAACCCACAGAGCTCCGGGGTCACTTTAATCCATGTTATATTGGTCTGTATCTCTGTTCTTTACATCCATTTCAGTGACCCTCTTGGACGTGCAAAACCACTAGTGATTCAATCCCCTGTCCTAGATCCACAGCCCCCGTGGAGAACCGGCAAAGGCTGCCAAGGAATTCCAACAGTGGGAGCCTACGAAGGATCAGAGGAGCAGTGTAAGAACAGCAAGTTATCCCCATTTATTCTGCAATTTTCCCTATAAATACTCTTTCAAACGACAGCCCTCTGCCCTGAGCAGCGTGGTACGTCACCTCCTGGCTCCCAGCACGATTTAGGGGCAGATACTCTGTATTTCCTCAAAACTGCTCCCGCAAATGGTGACCAACATGAAATCTGCATCTTTCCTCCTCCAGCCCCTGTATTGCTGCTAAAACAGGTTTCTGCAATCACGCTGGTAGGTGCAACTGCAACCCGAAATCCATGACCTACCTCAAGGCCATCAAAGCCACAGCCTAAACTAACATACAAGAAGGGTTGTATTGCTGACTGCTTGCTCCCTCGCCTCTAAAGCAATTAAAAGTAATAGGAATTTAGGGCTAATATTGAGCAGGGTGCTCAGTAATAGTCTATGCACAAAAAAGAATTAGAAAATACTGCTAGTTAATGAGACAGTGTTTACCTCTAACACACACTTTTTAAAAAATCATATTATTCAAACCCAGTGCAACTAGACAGACTTATTTCAAATAACTAGCAATGCCTTCTAGCTATTTAAAACCTCTCTGGAGCCTAATCTGAAGCCTGATGAAAGCAAAGGGTTCTCTAAAACACTCAGCACATTGATCAAAATGAAGCAGGGTTTATTTTCCTTTCCTCATACGTCTGCTGCTATAACAAACACGCTTGCAAACGGGAGGATGATAAGGGGCCATCACAAGCGGGATAAAGAATGGGGAACAGAATAGCACAAGGGCTATTTCGAGGGCTAAAGGAAATTATGTGTGTGTGCAGTAGGGGAGGTCCCTTAGGGGACTCATTTAACACCCCTTTTGCTATGCAGAAATAACGCTGCGTATCTTCTGTGCTTATTTATCTATTTTTTTAATCTTAGCATCTCAATGCTCCCCTTCATGGAATGTTCTTCGCTTTCAAGAGCCAGAAGCTGAGCACGGATTTCATAATGCACAAGTGGCTCTTGGGTGACCTCGGTGCAAGGGGGAATTGCAAAAGAAAAGAGCACCGGGCTGAACCCAACAGTTCAGCAAGGACCAACTTTTCCCTCTTTTTCCCTTTTTTTTCCTCCTTTTTTTTTGCCCCAGGTAACCCACAGGAGATGGAGAATGAGAACGAAACAAACATCCACCTCTCCTTTTTGTTTTGATTTTATCTGGGGGATAAAATTCCTAACCAAGTAAATTAGAATGAGATTATGCACTACGATGCAAAACAAATATTTTTTTTTCAGCTTGCAAAATGATGGAAATTACATATTTTTCTGCTAATGCAAAGAATTTCATTAAAAAGAGTTTTTTGATGAGTTCTGATCTAGGTACACAACACAAATCTTTGGCTTTAGTCTCTGGCCAGTAGTTAATAATCTCTTGTGCTCCAATTGCATATTTTGTGCAAGAAAGCTTCCTTTATGTTCTTCCCGCATTTAATTCCTCTTTCAAATTTTGTGCATTTTTATTTTGGATAAGAATTAGTATAGATGTAGTCTCCGTCATCATTACCAATGACAGCACCAACAGAGTTACCAACATCAGCACAGTATCAACTAGTATTTCTTTGATATCAACAATCTTTCCTTCCGGACCTGCAAGTTGCAATTATGCAATCCACTAAGAACGAAAGAAAAAAGGCAAAATCGGATGCAAAATCAGGTATCTTATCAGTTCTTACAATTATCCATCCTTGTTTGACTTAGAAGCACAGATATGTAGTATAATGAGCGACATAATTCTTATTTCTGAGGTATGAACAGTTAGCTTCTTGGGTTTGGGGGGGCAATATTGATTACAATGGTTAAAAAAAAACACAATATTTTATGTATATGTATTTGTTATATAGTACTCTCCTTCTATGCAAATGTATAGAAGCCAAGAACTCAGAACTCTAATGAACAGTAAGGGCTATAGAGGAAGAAATTAGATTTGGGCGATTATTATTACAAAATGGATATCCAATACCAACTATCCAGTTTGTTTTTCTTAACCGTGGTTATTTCCTGGTGTAGCAGAAGATGATGCGTGGGGATAGGGAAGAAATGTATTTAGCATCAGGAAATGTTTGCTTCCTCCTGCTTTATGGAGATGCACATAACCTCTGTCCACTCTTTAGAAGCTGACTGAAAGAGGAGGAAAAAAATAAATTCTGTTAGTATCCTACAGCCTTTTGGGGTTTGTTTGTTTGTTTTTACACAGCATTTTGAAAGAGTTTGTTGATTACTACACTCATTTCTGCACAACAAAGAGATTATCTTGAAACTGCAAGTTCAAAGAGTTCAATGCTCTGTCATTTGGCACAACTCTTAGTATCTCTAAAGAGTTTAAACACTTAAGATATATTACAGCTGGCATCTGAAACAGCAACCCTAATGCGGCTTGCTGGTCTGTGATATATATCCAACTACTTCCTGCAAAGGTGTTTTCTCCATCAATCTTAGAAAAGCAACATGTAGGTTTAGGACTTTTTAATAGGTTAAGAATGTTGCAATATATATTTGGGGAATAAAGCCATTATTCTTCAGTATTATGACAATACAACCATGGTAAAAAAAAAAAATCCATGAAACTACCCCTCTAATATTATTCTTTAGCAGTAACAAGTCAACTGGAGTTACTGCGAGGGGGGGAAAAAAAAGAAGCATCAAAATGGAAATGAAAGATGAAAAATCCCAGCCATAAATTTTGATTATAGATTTTTTATTATTATTAATAAAGCAAATTCTGGAGTAGGAATCTCTGACTCTTGTTCTAGGCTTTGGCACATTTATAGGCATCTTTTGCCTCAATCTTGTCACTAAAGCTTTGAATTTAGCTATTTAGCAGAACTGTGATTAATAGGGGGAGATTTTGCAAAGCCCTGAGTGCTTTGCCCTATCTTTGCTCCGCTGCAGCATGACTTTTACCACCAAATAGGGGTTTTCCTTGGCAATAACGACACCCTGCCCTTCCTTCCTAGCAGGATGCCATCCTTGGGCAGCGTTTCAAGGGGGTCACTCGTGATAACCGCTTTTTAAACCTACATTCCTCAATCCGTGCACAAGCAAACCCAAAATCAGGCAGCCTTGATGTTCAACATGAGGACAGCAGCGAATTGCTCCCATTCGTTTACTCTGCTCATGTTTAATTCCCATTTAATCCTTCACAAACCAAAGGGATATTCATGCTCAACTAGATGGTAGGGAGAGACTGCAGCAAAAGCCCCAGATACTCAAAAAGGAGGGAGTAATATCACAAATTTCCAGAGCAAATCTCTTGCCTTGCCAAGGAGATCTTCCTCCACCTACAGATTCCCTTGATTCTTATGAAAATCTGCATACCAACAGGCTGGTCCTAAATTTGCCAATAACCTACTCATTTGAGCTAGAATCAAAGTGTTTGCAATAGCAAACCCGAGGAGGAAGCTGTCACTTTGCTGAATTAAAATGCAATTTCAGGCACCAAACCCAAAACACTGATTCCAGGCAGTGTTTGCCAGACCTGCCCTGCTGTAGCCTATCCCAATTGCTGAAAATCTGACTATTTGGGATAATCTCTGCCCCATCTGCTGCCTACCAGCTCAGTAGCCTTGTTACTGCACAGTTTATAGGTTAAGCAGGATAAAGAAGCCGTCGGGAGCACAGAAGGATTTGCCCTTTTAGCACTTTTGCCCTTTGATGTGCAAGTACTAGACGAGCTTTATTTCTCCTAAAGTCAGGAAGAAAAACAGTAACTTGTTAATAAAAGCATCTGTTCTTAAGGAAAACGCTTATCTTGCATTTTCTTGCATTTTCTTGCTTATCATGCTTATCTTCTTGATAGTCTGTGAAATCTGCAGTTTAGCAGGAGTATATAAATATTTCAGAGTTTATTTCGGCCTACAGTTTTAATTTTCCTATTTGCCCGCTTTAAGGCTCCAATACTAAGCATTTTAAAAGATGTAAACCATGAAGACTGAACTATGTTCAGTTTTCAAATATCAGCCCACATAGGCACAAATGCTGGTTCATATTAAAGGTATTGCTTCCCGACAACAATCTACTAGATTAAATAACCAGGATAGTAAAAGATTATTAAATATTTTTTTCTGAATTATGCAGCATTGCTTCCTGAGAAAAGAGTTTTAGCATATAGAAAATGAAATAGGAACTGATGTGTGTAAATCAGGAGTGATTTCAGGACTGATTTACTACTATTCTACTGCTAGCACAGTATTCTGTAATCAATACATCGTACTCTTACACTGAAAGCATTACAGAAACTTCTCATACAAGACACTCAACTGAGGGTCATTTACCTTGCAGGAATGATTTGTGCAGCTATTCAGCAGCACTTACAGATTATCACAAACAATAAATCTCA
>JAWLRI010001089.1:6760751-6794210 GCA_034781795.1 Crypturellus tataupa
TTCTGTAGAAGTATTTCAAACAGTCAAACAGACCTCATCAAAAACCTCGAAAACGAAGCAATACGCTTTGAAAATATAAATCGCAATCATAGCTCATGTGGCTCCCTGAAAGAATACAAAAATTGAAAAGCAAGGAGTTTCAAATAAACATTAAAAATATTTTTAAAAACTCATAATTGTAATTCAATTGCAAGCAGAATACCGAAGTCCCAAACAGGTTCAAATTACAAGTCTGGAATATTATTTCTCCTAAGCTAAGCTCACGGCAGCTCTGCATATATTGATTTAGCACTGCTAGATCTTCTAATCTGAAAATCTGGCAGCTTTTCTACACCCAGGCATAAATCTTGGCAAATTTCACCAGTTTTGCACAGCCCACACTAACAGCTCAGAGGAATAAAACTATAAAGACATAAGAGAGGATACTTCTTGTTATTCTTAATTTATAACTCCATTCTCTTCCCTGTGCTAAGCAATACAGATCAACCTGGGGGCACAAACCAGTCTCTAGACTGTATACCTGAACCCTGACTATTTTTCTTTTCATTTGATTCCTCATTCATCCAAAAGAACCAAATTCCCTCATTTTCAGGGCATGATTCATTGTCCTTTATTTTGGCTCGGACTCTATTTCTTCTTGTCGTGAAAGAAGACGAAGGACAAGGAAAGGATAAAACCACATTATTTATCACCGGTTCCCAACATCTTCCCCGCATTGTCCCAGTTAGGACAGTCTAAATAATGATGCTATTCTAGGAACTACCCTGGTTAGTGTGAACCTGCCTCCTATGTGGACGTGGATTAATGCTACCAGCCTACTTATTTGCAGGAGATTTTGGCTTTATTTATTTCCTCTTATTTTATTATTTATTACCCTATTATTTATTTACTTATTTCCTATTAATATCACCTGTAGAGACAGTTGCTAATCAAAGTATTACACCCTTCCAAGTGCAAGAAGACCTAAATCTCCAAGGACTTGAAAGCCAAGGGGTCCCTCCCACTCCGGATTGTTTCCTACAGTTGGTGGAGGAGGAACATTTTTGATATATATCAAGAATATATATTATATATGCATATACATATACCGTTGACAAAAAAAAAATCACATCATTCTTGCATTTATCTTGCACAAAAGTTGCTTGACCACGAGAACAATGCCTGTCTTTGTTTTAATGAAATATTGCAGCATATCTCATATGTTTTCCTTGTGTTTTTGTAATAGCAAGATAAGAGGCAAAGACCTGACCTACTGGGCACAGATACCTGCTAGGCAAATATACCTATTTGTTCCTACCTGCATCCTGCACTGATTGAAATCTTGGAAAATGCTGATTGCTCCTCTTCTGTCTGCAGGCACAAGAGAAACAAACCCCCGACCTCTTCCATGTATTTAAATAACCTTCAGTCTCTCTGAATTCCATTTCAGCAGTGGAAGTGGTTCCTTTATGAAATATTCATAGTAACATCCTGCCTTCAATAGATATTATACACTGGAATTAACACCTCATTATGAAGCCACTACAGAATTATTATTGCAAGTCGAATCTTTAATTTGTCGTAGCCTAATGTCACTCACCCTAAAACAGCATTAAATAGCTGAATTATTCCAACCCACTGCTAGACCTTGCAGAGTCCTTGCCCCCTTAATACACGGCCTGTAGATTTGATCCCTATTTGAATCCGCTGCTCCAGACTCAAGACCCAGCTGTGCTGAAGAGCAAAGATCTCCATTTCAATAGGGAAAACGCTTGTACTAAAGTAATTCTCTCCAGGGGTCAAAATCCTTCAGAAGGGCATTTAAGTGGCTCTACGCTATTGAGCGGAAACATCAGCTCACATATTATCGATCCGAGCCGTGGGGCTCTGCTGAAATGATGTCTGCAGCGGCATTAAGTGCTGAGACGGGGCCCAAGTGTTACACATTAAAAAAAAAAATACTCTCCATCTGCTGCCAAATTTCAGCTACAAGAGCAATCGCAAGCTGTAGCACCAAAGCTGAAGCCCAACCTCTGCGGCGGGTGCATCAGGGTCACCCGCAGCGACACCTCCTCGGCTTCACGCTGCTCAAGATAGACAGTTTTTGGAATATCGATTGCAGCGAGCAGGAGACGGGCTGCTCTCTGCAGTTTTGCAAGGAGAATGTAATAGATACTTAGCTGGAAATTCGCTTTGGAAGCTTAAATATAGTTTTTTTTCTTCAAAAACACCATTAACCTGTTGCAATCTCATCATTAAAGCAGATAGCCAAGTGCAACTGAAATCACTGCCTCTTCAGGCTTTACTTTGAGCTGTAGACATGCAGTCAGAGCACACTGTGCATTACCACATTATGATGGTGAATAGATCTGAACGGGCTGAAACTAATGCAATTCCCCAGGCCTCCCATTCCATTAATTTTTCATACAATGACTATATCAAATGCCACCATGGGGGAGGTCCAGCCGCCCTGAGGAAGGGTTTGGATTGCTGCGTTTCATGCAGGAGGGAGGTTAATGCTGGCCCAGCAAACCCAAAGCAGCACAAAGACAGGGCTCAAGACTGGCCCAACTGCTCGCGTGCTCCAAGGGCTGGACCTCTGCAGACCAGGATGGCATCTGCATGAAACACGCCTCAATATCGCTTAAAAGGAGCATCCACAGCAGCTTCCCGAGCCCAAAGCACCACCCACGGCAAAAGGGACTATCCCAAACCACGTTCTGGTGCATTGCCAGGAGAATCAATCAATCGAGCACCAGGGCAAGGCTGGCAGAGCCTCTCCACGGCAGCAGTTAGCTCTGGATCACACATATCACGACAATTCTCTTGAACAGATCCAACAGCACATGCCAAAGGAGGGGTTCGCATGGCATGGGCACGCATTTCTGGGCTTAAATGACCTCTAGATGCTCAGTTGGGTTTTGTTTTGGCTGTCAACAGCCTGAGATGACTATTTCCTTGCTGTAAGAGCACAACAGAATGAACTTTTCTTTAAAAGAAATAATACACCGTAAGAAAGAAACCAAAATTCTACCTGAGGATGAATCCCAATGCCTATTTTGTCTTGAATGTACTAATTTCCCCAAATGAAAACTGAAAGCTAACAGAAACACCTTGATATTTCTGATGAAAATGACTTGGAAGAAGGAAAATGTAACAGATAGGGCATAGCAAAGGATTGAAAACTCAGAGCAGCAATGTGGTATCCAGTGTAAAAACCTCTCCTTAGCAAAGAGTTAACCAGTATCTAGGTCAGCCCACAGTTTTCCTACAGCCTCAGCCCTGGATATCGGAAACGCCGCGTGGGAAGCCGGGGAACTGAACTCACAGACCGAATGACTCAGAGCGGAGCAGTTTAACGATCCTTCTCTCTCTCCAATTATCCGCGGGATTAAAGGAATCCGCACCCTCCACGTGAAATCAAACCGTAGCAAAAGGGGGAGACCACGAACCCACAGATCACTGGTCAAAAAAAGAAGCATCTAGAAAGTTAATTACTAACGGGGAAGGACAGAGATTTTTCTACAACGTTACTATGTGGTCGGAGCAGAAGGTGGAGAATTGGAGCCTCCATGAGATGTTCTGCTGGAAGCCCCGGTGGGGATGAGCTCAGCAACAGGAATGTCCGAAGGGTCTGCCAGAAAAATAAGGAGAGTTGGGACGGCCAAAGGGTGACCGCTGCCACCACGGGACAGCGGCTTTAGGGACCAGGAGTTAAACACGGTGCGGGCAGAGTTAAACACCTACGGAATAAGATGGACCAAAGGGAAACTGTAAGTTCTGGAAAAAGCACAACCAGTGACCCAGGGTAAACACAAATGCAGCTAAATTTCTGAAGAATAATTAGAAATTTGGCAAAGACTGAACAAAACGAAGGTTTCCAAAGGACACGAATGAGCTGAGGAAAACCCTGCCCGCAAATACTCCCTCCTGGCTGCAAAGTTGAATCATGACAATTCACTCGCTCTGCACGGAAATATTCACTCCCTGCTCCCTTGCTTAAGAAAAAGCAAAAGGAGCATCCTAGGTATCATAAAAAATAAAAAAGAGCAGAGCTGAAACACCGCAAGGGCACCAGGAAGTCTATTAGAGGAAACTGTAGGTTGCATTCAAAGAAATAGAAACTGAGTTTGTTTCATATCAAAATTTAATTTAGTTGATGTGCTGAGATCTGATAAATAGCACCAGATTGTTTTTATTACTTTATTAGTACTTTTATTAGTTACTTGGAGTAACGCTACAAGTTAATTACAAAAAATTAAGCATTTTGGTTCGCTATGTATTTGGATGCAGTTCTGCTCTACTTGTAATCAAGTTATTCCGTCTTTATGCGTGCACCTACCTGACTATGTTTTGGAAAGTCATATCCAACATACAAATGTCAACGAGATGCTTGGGCAGCGAACTCCCATAGTCCAAATAAATAATTTCCTCTAATTAGGAGAAAAGTTTGGGCCTCTGGATCAATGTGTTTTTAAGCAGCAGGTAGGAAGCATCTCAGATGGAGAAGACCAAAAGACTCATGACAAATTAAGTAATAGCCCAGTGTTTCACATCAATCATTAGGTCTGCTTCAAGTTTTTGCATCAGAATGCAATTTATTGGTTAAATGGAAACAGAAAGGGGAAAAATATAAAGTTTCTTCTTCTTCTCAAAAGGAATGAGTCAAAAACTTCACTTGCTCTTCCTATCTCCCCAAGAACATTTTAACATTTTAACCTATCTGCTTTTTGTTCCTTATCAGTCCAACCAAAACTCAATCATCCCAAACACTCACTCCTATCTGAATGCCAATTCCGGAGTATTAGGTGGGAAAGAGGTAATTAGTGATTAGAGCTGATGAGCTGATGGACATGGCTATCCCATCTCCCACTAAAAACCACTCTTTCCAAAGCATTTTACAATATTTGCACAAATATATAATTCCGAGCGGGTTTCCCAGCCTTCAAAGAGAATTAACAAGTATTTAACAGAACAAGCCATTAAGGAAAGGGGTGGAAAAACCTTTGGAATTTCTCCTGGAACAGAGCTGCACGCAATTCACTGGGGGAGAAACCCGAGCCTGAGACAGACTATTGTATGTTTTTATAATGTCAGAGCTGAGAGTCGCTGGAAGAGCTTCAAAACGCATCGATCCTGATTCACGTCGGGATAATAAAGAGCACATTCATGCCGGGGCCGGGGAGGATGACGGATTGTTTTCGGTGGCAGCAGTGGCTCATGGCATTTTACTCCTACTACTTGGTGTTGCAACACGAAAAGCCCGTAAGCTGCCACTCAGAAGGGAACGTAGAACAATACTTGCTGTCTCAATGCTTTGGATATTTAAAATATTGCAAATATATTGTGGTAACAAGCAAGCGAGGCTTAAAAATGAAATTAAGACCATTCTGCAGCACAATAAAAATCACCGGGATGAAGCGCGGGAAGCACAGGGGGGCGGATGGAGGCGATCCGGGTGGAAATGCCCCTGGTTTACAGGCATTCCTTGGAAATCACGGCTCTGCAAGCAGGGATGTGGGGAAGGAAGCGGATTCCTGCGTCATCCCCGCTGGATAACCCATCCTGCTGAGACCCCTGGGCTTTTCCGAGGAAAAGGCGCTTGTCTCCTACCAAACGGACTCTCTTTTCTCATTATTCCGACCTGATGCTTTAGAGATCCCACTATTGCATACGGTGCTGCTATGTGTCTAGAAGGGGAAAAATAAAGAAAAAGGAGGAGAGGAAAAAGCTAGAGACCATAGAGTTGATTTGCAGCGTGTTCTTTGGTAGTATTTCTATACTACATGGTTCAGCCTTCACCAAATACTATCAGGTCCATGTTACAAAGCGGGAAATATTGTCCTAATGCCGCCCCTTGGAGCACAAACACGACAGACAAAGAAAAATTAAACTTATTGTCTTGTGGGCATGTGTAAACTCCTTTTTTTTTCTTATTCTTAGAAAGAATATTCTTAAGAAATAACTAGGATGTTTTTATGTTCATGGGATAACTTCATTTCTGATATTTAGGGCTGGAAAGTAAAGAACCTGGGATTTCTCCAGTATTTGTATTATCTTGCACGACACAATTTCTCTTGGTTTTATATATTCTATTAACATTGTATGATATTCCATCACTATTTTATTACTATTCTTTCTATTTTTCTATTATTATTGTATTCACACTGTACTAAAGGGGAAAAAAGAATGTCCATAGAGTTTGTTAATGACTGCATTTGAAACACATATAACATGTAAAGCAAAGTGAAATGAGATAGAAAAATATTTTAAAAGAATATGGATTTGGGGCAAATATGAGTATATTTAAATCAATGAAAAATTTCAATTAATGGCAGAAATTATGAAGTAATTAAAAATAATTAAGTTAATATATGAAAATGAGAGGAAATGGAAAGGATGTGATAGGCATGCCATTAAAAATACTTATTTTACTAAAATTTTGATTCTGTATATGATTAACTCTTACAGGCGATTCCAAGCAGACCATTTGTACCACTAACAGCATCAAAATAGCCCCTAAATGAAATTCTTGCCCCTAAATGAAATTCTTCTTTGATTTATTTCCACTTACCGCAACAATATCCACATTCAAATTAAAAATTGCCTTTTTTCACCCATTTACAGAGCAGGTACCTGCAAAGATTAGATTTCTAAATGATGAAATGTTAATTCTTCTCCTAGCAGTGCTTTGGAAATTTAATTTTCTACCAGATTCGTTCGAGTCCCGAGTAAAGCCCTGTTCAAACCGAACGGAGGCCGGTGACATTTTTTGAATGTCAGAACAGGACAGAATTTTAGAGGTGGTGGGAAAACAATTGAGGAGCTAGGATTATTTATATATATATATGTGTGTGTGTATATGTATTTATATTTTTTTTTTTAAGATAAACCCTGATTTTTCTCTCTCTATCCTCAATTACATGTTTAATTGTCTTACTTGTTCCCATGGTGTTACTTTTTCCGCTCTAACAGCAACTTGGCATGCTGTGATGTAGCAAAAAAAGATAATATTACTGCTCTCTTGAAAGGTTACTGCGAAAACGACTGCTCTTCCAATGTGTCAACATCAGATGGCTCATTTTTTTTTTCATTTTAAGGAGTTAACATTGCATAATTCGGAGCTAACCTTTTGCAAACAAGCCCCGAATTTGCAAGATTTCGGAGCTGTGTGTAACTGCGTTAGATATCAGCCATCAGACACAGGGATCTGTTTGCAAATCCTGTTGCTGCTTCCTTCTCGGCACGGTGTCCTTAGGGAAAGGGAAGTTTTATGCAAGCGAGGGCACAAATCCATGTGGGTTCCGGGCGGATTCAGCTCTGAAATGGTCTCTGCCCTGGGTTTGCGCATGCGAGCGCTGCTTAAAACTGTCTGTTATTAACAGAAGGGGCCGTTCCTGGCATCGGCATCACGGAATTCGCTGGAAAACCCGATCGGTCCTTTTAAACATTTACAGGATTCCACTAACAACCAAACGAGCCCCTCCAAAACCCTCCCGGCGCGCGGGTTATCCCCAAAAACGCTCTTCCATGGCCGTAGTTTTCCAGCGTTTTCCTAGCGCCTCTTTTCCAAGCAGCTGCGGATGCAGCATTCCTTCCCCGCCCCTCTCCTCCCTCGCCCCCGCTTCCTGAAGGAAATTCCATGGGATCGGCGCTCCGGGGGCCTCGCGCTGCAGCCGAGCTCTGCTCTCCCGGGAGAGCCGGATCCAAAGTGCAAAGGGAGCTCCCAGCTGCGCCCGTATTCCCATTTCCAGCTTT
This sequence comes from Crypturellus tataupa, assembly GCA_034781795.1. Taxonomy (NCBI): domain Eukaryota; kingdom Metazoa; phylum Chordata; class Aves; order Tinamiformes; family Tinamidae; genus Crypturellus; species Crypturellus tataupa. Next base: position 6,768,489 of record JAWLRI010001089.1, read on the forward strand.
AAAAAGAGGTTTTGCCGATGGGAATAGCTGCTTCAAACTGGGCTCTTGCCACTAAAGGAAAACTGGAGTCGGAATGGCAAAAACAACCTCATTTTTGATTACATTTGAGGTTTCTTCACACAACAGGAAGAGCATTGAAACTATTCCGTTTGTTTTAAACTCAAAAGCATCTCCAGAGATTTTCTGCGTCCAGAGGTTAGGAAACTAAAAGGCAGCTTTTTCTTAAGCTGCAGTTTTCCAATAAACGCATAAAGCTCCTTAATGAAAACCCACAAAAACGTATTTTTGTGCAAAAAACACCCCGGAGTGCATTTCACTTGCTCGCAAATGCAAAACTCAAGAAAATGCAAAGCTGGAAACGTTTGGGAAAAGACAGCGAGTCTTTCCCTTTCCACCACATCAGCCTCGGTGCTTCATAATACAAGCCAGGCTGAAAGGAGTCACTAAAAAATAAATATATAAAGGAAATTACTACTTAAGCCAAATATGAGAGCTCGAGGCCAGCTGCAGTTCCCACGGCATACCATGGAGATGACTCCGGCAGCCAAGCCCTGACAACAAGAAATATTTCGGTGCAAAAAAGGCTTTGCAAACCTGCCCGCTGTTTCATCCTTGCACATCCTGAGGAAAACCCGTATCATTTAATGGTCCTTGGAGAAGGGTTGGGGATGGTGCTGGGACCGTATGGCACCCAAAGAACTGATTTGTTGGAGTCTTCTTCCCATTGTAAAATATAAGGACAATCAACGGGATCTTGCTCCAGTATAACCAGGATTAATATTCACACTGACACAAAGGGAGCAGGATCTTGGACACTAATAGATCCCATTTAATTATGTGATACGAAATGGTATTCCACGTAATTATGAGCATTGCACTGCAGTTGGCGGACAAAGCACGGAAGAGCAAAAGAAAATGGAGAAAAAAGGTTAGAAGAGGGGGAAAAAATCTAAAAGTGAAATAAAATCTCAAAATAATGAAGAGGCAGAAGAGTTAACTTGGGAATCTCCAGCTCGACTTCCTTCCCATCCTTAACGGGGTCTTAACCAGGGGTATGGACCTGCCTTTGGCATGGGGACCGAGAGCAGGGACCCCCAAGTCCCTTTTCCAAGAGGATTTCCAAGAGGAGGGCACAGGACACGGATAAAGCCATTTGCAAAGGCATTTTCTGAGGTCTCATGAGATATGCTGAGCAAAATTAGGGGATTTCTTTGCTCCTCAGTGACGACAGCTCCGTGCTACAGCGAATCCTGGAGCTCCGGGTCACAACTCCGCAATACGGAGCGAATCCAAGGGAATGGAAAGCGAAGAGCAGGGAAACGGCTGTCACAAATGAAGAATCTGAGTATTTTATTAAGAGCGGGCAGTTCACGACAGCATTTTGGGGTATCTTACCCCAAAGCTGGGGTATGCAGAGCTCTAAGGAAATCTCTGGACAAAGCAACATTGCAGACCCAGCTGAGATGTTTTAAGATGACCATTAGGCTGTCGGTGGAGCGGGTTTAGTTATGCACGTGTTTATTATGGAGATTTCAAGCTCTGCAATTCCTCTCCAGCGGAAAGAAAGCCTTAGGAAACACCTCCCTCCATCCCCACCGTTCCCGAAGCAAAACCGGCCTCTCCACGACTCCGTTCTAATGTCCTGGCCATCCCCATGGTCTGCCCGGGTAATTATATCACTAACTTTGTTAGCTTCAACCAGCTGCTTTCCTCGCGGTAATCCCATTAAGTGCTTGCATTATATCCCTACAGCAGTAATTCAAGGGAGGAGGTTTGAGTGAAGCTGTCCAGAGCAAAAACATATTTCAAAAAATAATACGATGGGGACCGCAAACAGCTTGGGGCACACGACGCAAATGCATAACCCTAAATCCCTAAGGGATCCCTAAATCTGCAAGCACAGGGGCGGGCTGCAGGGAAATCACTGGAATGAATTATACCTTGCAACTTCTGATCCTCTAAACTGCACTACAGGAAACAATTGTCCAGCAGCAACAAAGAGAAATGGGTTAAAAGGTGCAAAAAATCCCCAAATAGCACATTCGAGAGCAAAAAGCCAGCACAAGAGGCTATCAGCCACCCTGCACAAGGGACACCTTCCAGCCGGGCTTGCTCCAAACAGTGGGAATCCTGCAACAACACTGCAAAGATTGGGAAAAATCATCGCCTGTTCACTCCAGTTTCTCCTTTTCTCTGCCTCTTTTCACCATTTCTATTTAGTTTCTCCCGCAAAGGCTCCTCCTGCAAAGACGGCATCTGCTTTGCTCTTGTGCACCCAATGGAAAGCTCTTGGGGACAGAAGCGACTCATGCAACAAGCAGGGCTCTGTTCCGGGCTGCCCGTTACGAGAGTCTTGCAAGAAGCAAAACACAGATCCTCGCCACACGGCTGCCCCTGGCACGGCTGATATGAGGGAATCTGTTTTCCAAGCACAAAACGGGAGCAACAGGCTGCAGGTCCAATGGACCGTTCGGCCTCATTTGCCCCACAAAAGCCAATAATGCAACAAGAAAATATCTGTGTTCCCCCGTGAGCCTTCATAAGGAAAATATAATAGGTTGTTTTAATCTGGAAGGAGAGGGGAGAGCTTCTGCAAACAGAGCAGTGTAAAAAGAACCACAGATGCAGGCAGAGAACAGATTTGTAGAGAAATATATTGGCAAAAAACGCACGTTTCATAAAACCGGTGCACATTTGTTAACTGTATTCATAAATACTACAACAGGAACGCAAGCGCAACCGTTTGGTGATTTGTAAGAGGCTTCTCTAATGATTCACCAAAAATGATTAATCAAAATAAAAACATGTCAGAAAAAAACAGCCCTAGTTGTTGTGAGCAAGAACTAAAGCAAAGAGATTGACTTAAGCAAATAGAAGTCACTGTGTAACCAGACAAGAACCCTGTGGATTTGTCTGCACTGGAGTTGGAGGGAATAAATTTGAAAATAACATTTCTCTAAAATAACCATAATTTCTAACAAGTTTTAGTGCACTACATGATGCAAGTCCATGTTGTCATTGGAAAGGGAAAATAAGCAAATATTTCTGCCGTTTAATTCCAAGCAGGACGAATGGCCTTGTCAGGCGTATAATTTCACACATAATTGTTTATATCCCCCGGACAAAATAAACTTTTTCCGTGCAAGAAGAAATGACACAAGCAGCTACATGTGAGAGCACCAAATCGTCATCATTTGAAGGGATGGCAGGGATGCACAGGGGACACATTAAGTTCTGGAATAAATCAGGAGCTGGTGAAAATGGACTGTTTTCAAATACATATTAATGAAACCAGATTTGATAAGGGGGAAATCTGTACAAAGAGGATGTTTCAAGCATGTGCTACAATAATGCTGGGTTTGAACTATGAATTTAACAACCCAGAGCTGTTTTCCTGTCTTGTCTGACAACACCCAGAGTCCACAAGCGAAATTCCCAAGCTAAGGGACAACGGAATAACCTTCCCCAGTCCTCAGGGATGGTGCCTAAATACCAAAGATATCAAAATTAATGCCAGGGGCTGGTTCTGCACATGCAGAGCAGCCTTCCTATCCTCCCGTAACAGTTCAGCATCAAGGACTCTACTTTGGTGCCACCTTTTAGCAGGGCATGAGCCAATATAAGGAGTTAAAATGACCCTAAAGCCTCTAGCAAACAAAACACCTTTAAATTTTAGGCAATTTTACAGAACTAAATGAAGTATTTTCGAGATTTTGAATAAACAGATATTTTTTTCCAGTATCTTCTTAGACTCCAAGATTTCATCCTTCATTTATTTTGCATTACCTCATCTTACACAACGAAAATGAACAATAAATTTCACTTTCTCATTATTTGATAGTTTAAAATTCTGTGTTTTTTATTAGAAAACACTGCAAATAAATGTGCACAACGAAACCTGTTTCTTCAGTTTAAAGCAGATAACCTAAAATCCACAAATACACCTTTCTTAATTTTATAATCCCCATTTTTTTCTGTTTTTCTAGGAATGAGCTGGTGGTATTAATTCAACAAAAAGAGACAGAAAAGGTAAGAAGACTGCATAGATAATAACAAACACAGAATGTATCTGCAGTTCTCTTTAGTGACATGTTTGTTTAAGAATTTCCTTAAAAAATATAAGCAGCAAAGGATGGTCCAGATATTACTACCAGGTCTGCTTACAGGAATGTCTTGCTCTCTATTTCCAGGAAATTTAGGCAGAATTGTAGGAGGGAAAAGCAAATTGCACCTGAAATTCCCTATGGTTTATACAAGTGGATTATTATAGCTCTTTGGGGGAGGAGAGTGTTGTCCTCTCCCCCTTACTGAAACATTAACCCAGTTGCTATGGGGCTACGTTGGCAGTGGATTCTAAGGCTCTTAATAGATTACCCAGATTTTGGAAAGATCTTCCAAGCCTAAAAATCCTGGATATCTCTCCTGGTTCCTCCGCAGAAATGGAGAATTTTCATATTCTCCCAGGACATTTAGGAGAGAAAAGTTCCTTGCAAAAAGGGCTGATAATGATCCAGAAAGCGTCACGCATTTGTGCATCCCAGGAGTACTAAGTGTCTTTCTAAAAGCCAGTAAAACATTAAAGAAACCTGATGTATAAACAACATAATGACACACGCTTTCCAGGTATTTAACCCATATTTGAAATTAACAAAAGCTACAAACAGTTTAAAATAAATAAAAAAAGAAACAACACACACAGAAAACAAATGCTCACACAGTTGCATACAGGGAATCATAGCTATTTCTTCAGAAATGGGTTGTAGATGTCCATGGCTGTATTTATATATATATTCAAGGCTTGTAGCTGTCCATGACTATATTTATATATACTTAAGGCATCCTTTGCTTCTCCAAAGAGCCAAGCAGACCCTGCTCTCCCTGATTTCAGTGCAAAACCCTCCTTGCAGCACAGAAGGAGCATCTTTATGCCAGGATCTCTATTTTCCTCCCCTCCTAACCCAAACCCATCGCACGCCTATGAGTTTTAGGGTATCATTTTGCAACCCGCGTCGCCGCAGGGTACTTACGGCTGGCAGAGCTTCACCAGGTCCTGGTCCGTGGTGCTGGGGGGCAGCGCTCTGATGTACAGGTTCGTTTTGCTGAGCTGATCCCACCCTGAGTTGCTGCTGCTGCTGCTGTTGTTGTTGCTGCTGGTGGTGCTGGGGCTCGGAGGAGCCATCGGGTGCGCCGGCACGATGGGCTGCTGCGAAGGGAAGCGACACGGGTTGGTGCACGGGGAATTGCACGGGATCCCATCCCAGAGGGGTTGGTGCACGGGGAATTGCACGGGATCCCATCCCAGAGGGGTTGGTGCACGGGGAATTGCATGGGATCCCATCCCAGAGGGGTTGGTGCACGGGGAATTGCATGGGATCCCATCCCAGCGCCATTCCCATTAGCTGCACCGCGCTAATTCCATGCACCATCTACCTGCTTGCACGGCACGGCCAGGACATCATGTCCTCATGTGCCACCTTAGCACCCGAAGCACTTGGGACAAGTGACAAATAACCTCTGCTCTCTATTTTTTATAGGATTTCTAACTCCTCATTTAGGCAACTGATGGGAAAACAAAATAAGAGAGAGTGTAGCCCTATACTTTAATGGCTTTGAACTTCACTCGGAGAAAATTCCCCATGTCCACATGGCCTACGTTAAGATTATGGCATTTCTTCAATCTATGCAGAAATATAAAAATAATTTTAAAGCTTTTTTGCCTCTCTCCAGGCTTTGCATATCTCATTCCCCCTCCTTTTTCTTTATTTGCTTTTGTTTTTCTGTTGAGATAAAGGGAGCTTACACAGCTCCCACAGACCAGATTTTTATAATTAACTTTGCCCTTTAGTATTCCTTCCAAACTGCTGCTGGTCTCAGTATTTGTGAATTATTCCAAGAAGTAATAAAGTTTCAGAAGGAAACAAGCACATAAACACTCCTATATGGTCCTTAGTAATACTATTTTTATTAAAACCTGACCCTAATGGAGCTTTCAAGTGTCCTACAGAGAATCCTCAATGGAGCCGTCTTAATCTTTTGCCTTAACCCCAGAATAACAAGGCGCAGTACGAAACCAGGTCCGTGGTGGTGCAAGCGAGGGGTGTTTTAATGACTATAGAGCGCGAAAGAGGAGTATTTAGTGCATGAAGCCCCCTTCTTGTAAGGGCCTGAGCTTAAGAAGTTGCTAGAGATACAGTTTATGGCCTTTACAAAATTATATATATGTATAATATATATATATATATATTTTTGGCCTTAGTGCACGAGAAAAGTGAAACTCTGCTGGAGACAACCTTGGGAAATGGGAGCGAAACGGTGGGTGGGAGGAAAGCCCAAAGGCAGCCCTTACATCAGAGGCCTCGCGGTGATTACGCGCCTCTCGTGCATTTCCCAGGAGAGTTTTGCAATGCCGCAATAGGGAACATTGCAGAGTTTGCTGTGCGGCGGCGAAAACACCACACTGCAACACTCGGGTAAATACAACCAACTTTGATATGTAGAAACAGCACTGTTGCCCAACGGAGCTGTTGGCAAAAAGAGAATGGAATATATTCACGGCCACTTAGATGGTCAAAAGGGACGAGGAAAAACCTCATTTCTCTGTAGTTTTTCTAAGATCTGCAGAAACTTCAGCTCTCCCTGAGCTGAAACTCCGCTCCGGAATTTCTTCCAGGCGTGATTCAAAATGGGAAAAAGCTCCAACCCTCCCTCCGAGGCTGTAATGGAAACAGTGACGGGTTTTAACTCTCGCCGTGCGGGCCGGGCGCCGCGTCCGGGATTTTTCAGGCTCGGAGCAGCATCGGGTTTCAAAACATTTCCATAAAGGACGGAGCAAACAGGCGGGCCCAATGCTGTTCTTTTCCTCCGAGAGCCCTTGACACAGTCCTCAAATACAAACACAGCGATCGCAAACGCAGCGGCTCTGCTTAAGCTTGGTAAATGAATGTTTTCTCGGGCACGTACATTCAGCCTCCATAAGAGTCAATGCAAACAGCCCAGCCTGAGCCTTGACTGCTAATTACTGCTGCTGGAAAGGGCGCTTCTATTCCGCTTTGCAGTATTTTGGGGGTTTGTTTTCACTTCTTACAAAGCCTCGTGTCCCAAATTATTCATTTGGGGATGTCACGGGCAGCGGTGTGTGAAACTGTGTCCCCGTCGTGCCCAAGGCACGAGGAGAAGGAGCAGGATCCCGCGTCCACCCTCCTGCATGGGGTAAACAGTGTCAGGAGGGACCTAAACTTCTCTTTAAACCCAAAGATGCTCCAGCACAAGTGGTCACATCAAATAAGATGGGAATGGGAATGTAATTACAGCCGTTCTCTTAAGTTTAGAGGTTTTTCTCATGGAAACTTGCACCCCTGCGCGCGCCCCAGTTCGCTTCTGCTCCGTCCGTAGCTCTAATCCTCATTACGGAGCGAGGCCCCTGTCCCGCTCCAAGCTGCGTTTCCTGCATTCCCAACAGGACCGCAGCCGTGCGGAGCCGCCCCCGGCAGCCGGGATGCATCGCGTCCCAACGGGACAGCCGAGCCCGGAGCAGCCGCATCCCGGGGTGTCACCGAGCAAGGACCGGCTTCTCCCACAGCCCGGCCCACACAGCGCTTCCTGGCACGGCCTTTAGCAGCGCAGACACGGCCAAAGTTTGGGCTTGTTTGTGTAAAACCAGACTTTAGCTGAAAACTGCATTCCGGCTTCCCAAAAAGTTTTGGGCTCCTGCAGGAAACTCGCAGCAAAAGCGGTTCCATAGGCATTTTTTTTCATATCGACTGCACTATCCCTTGCAATGCTGTGACATACATAAAATTCCACTTTTTTCTTTCAACTTGCAACTTCAAATTGGGTCAAATTAATAAATATTAAATTTAAAAAATGAAAAAGAACAGAGGAGAAAGGCAATTCCCACACTAGTTTCCCATTTCTCCCCTTCTCTTCCTTCTCGGAGCTAAGCAAAAACTGGACTTTCTCCACAGCAGTGTCCTCCCTTCCTAATAACTTCAACAAGCAGCTTCTAGGCAAGAAAGGAGGGCATTAAAGCGTCATATGTGATCCCTGCATCCAAATTGGTTGGATTTTGGGTTGGTTTCCGAGACCTTCACTCTATTAGTGCCCTGTAAGAAACCACCGGTCTGTTACGAGAGAGCTGTATTGTGGAATGCCCTAAACCAAAGCACGATCCCTGCCAGTATTCTTCTACATATAAAAGTTAAATACACAAATAAATATTCAGAACTGATTGGAACATCTACTCATACTTACATGACCAGCTTTTTATTTATTGTAATCTATTCTGTTCTTAAAGATTGGGAATGAGTCACAGGAGGAGTTTGCTTGCCAAGGAAAAGAATCTTTTTTTCACTGTCAACAGGAGGGAGGGGAAAAATACATATATATGTGCACAAAAATCCAAACAAAACACAACTGAGCAGCCCTACCAGTGCTCTGATTCCTGGGATCTTTAGGAGCTGATCCCTACCCTGTCAGACTACAAAAGTCCAAGGCAACCCAACAAACACACAATATAAACTTGGATAACCAGGATCCCAAAACACAGCACTCGTGACAGTGGCAAGCAGTGTAAATCTCTAACTTAAATGGTGCTTTAAAAGCATTTTATGGAGTTGAATAACACGCTAGTGTTGAATTATGAATTTGCTTCCCAAATTTCATTGAACAGTATTTTGAAATAGCATCTTTGGTCACTGGCATCAACGTAAAAATTATAATGCATTTCTGGGCACATGTGCGAAGGAGATAATTCTTAAGTAACAACTTGCACCTGAAAAGTTTCTGGATTTAAGTGAGGGGTGGAACATTGTTATCGAGTTAGCACAGAGCATATACAACAAAAACTAGAGATTGGGAAAATGCAAGATGTTTATGTCAAATGTTTAGTAACTTGAGGAACAGGAGTTTGTATGGAGTAAAACCATGGCCTAGACTGAAAGAAGAAGTCTAAATGTTAAACTGAAATGTTAAACAGAAATGATGATGGTTGTTTTATCAACCTCTTAAATCAGCAGGCACCAATGGCCAGAGCTAACCTATGCCAGCAAGCAGATGGCTAAAGGGAAACGTCCTACATCTATTCCATGGTTTCCACCACCACATCCGAGATGTTGTGGCAGGTAATTGAATTCCTGGAGGTCGTTCCGAAGTCCAGCTCTCACGGGATCACAGTTTTCCATCCGTTAGACAGAGGCATCTACATGCCCTGCCTGAGGGCAGGTTCTGCTGCTCTTCACTCCGTCTGCGCTTGCGGCAGAAAGACTCAGCAAGTCAGCTGCTTTCCAGGCATTTTGGGGTAATTCCAATATAAAACACAGAGAGGCTCTAAGGGGATGAGTCCTCAAGACTTTTGTTGGGAGCTTTTTCAGGAAAAATAACCCCATAAACTTCTTTTTCCTCCCTTAAGCCACTAACGTTAAGTCTCTCTTAAATGAGTGAAGATCAGAGCCTCATGACGATGCTCCTAAGTCAGCAGGATAGTTGCAGCAGGAGCTGGTTTCCCGCATGAGATCGGGAGCATCGGAAGTATCGCATAGTAATAATAATACCCCCTTTATAATAATAAAGGAGGGCAATGTCCTTCATCCTGTCCCTATGCTATATTCAAGAGCAGTAAGAACTATAGTTTCCATCAAGGCCCAATAAAGCACTTAAAATACCTTTTATTTCCCCGAATCATTTCAGAAGCCTCCACTGATACAAATTTTCACAGGAAATGGCTTTATTAATACTGAAGCAGAGCAGACAAAATCTACCGTAAGCCCTTGGCCACAGTCTGATGTATATTAACCTCTAAATTGTTGTGTTTGTCCCATGTCCCTCCTCAGACACCTCTTTTCTTCCGTGTAATCCGGGTGGCGAGGGCAAGACAAGCCGTCCTGAGCCAGAACTTGGCAGGACTAAATTGGGTCCCACCAGAAGGCAACAATTACTAACAATAGGCAGAAATCCCAACTATTTCAGTATGATGCAAAATATCAGGTATCCATATTTTATAAGAGCATAGTTTAATTTACACACATAAAGTTTAATGCAACGGTAATCTCCTAGTAAGGAAATAAATTTCCAAATCTGTGCATTTCCTTATAAAGCTCCCAGGAACTCACCTGGGATCATCAGGGATTTTGGAGTGCCCAGGGACAAGGACAAGGTCCATGGTGCACACAGAGCTTCCAGCAAACAGAATGCAAAAACCATCACCACGGGAGAGCTGACGGAGCTCAAACCCTGTTCATTTGCAGGAACCATTAATACTTCTCCAAGCTCTCTCATCAAGACACCTTTTTCACGCTCAGTTTTACACCTAAATTCCCTGGACAATCCTGTGGGACACAATAAAACGCTACAACACGGAATTGCAGCCTCATCTAAAGCAAAACGATATCTGAGTTTGGGGCTTCGAGTTTTGAGGAGGCTCCAGCAATCCAACAGTTAACCCAGGTTAAAACGGTAGAAAAAGCAAGTGACGATGCTGAAGAACCTGAAGAAGGACAGCTTGATACTCCGAGCCAGTGGACCAAAAGGCACGAGCATGTTTTTGTGGTCAGCCCTTCATTGAGCAATAGACACTGGAGAATTCCCTGCCAGCTTCCTTCTTGACCTAGTAAATACCCAGACTTATTTCCTCCGGTGCAACAAGCCACAGATTTCGCTCGGGATGCAGAGAGAAAAGAGCCCTGAATCCCTAGGGCACGTTCGGGGCTTTGGCCGCGTCTGAGGATTCGAGTTGCAGTTGGAAGAAAACACATTCCTCCTCGGAGAGGCTTAACCCACATACTGATAGGTTTAGGCAAGGCCCTGGAAGGTAGCACGGCCAGGACATGACGGCGAATACAAATAAGAAAAACAGCCCCTCCTTTGCTGGGAGACATTACAAGCAGGGTATAAAAATCTTGCAGCGTTCTGCAGCTCAGGAAACATGAAGTCAGGATTTTTGGGGGTAGGAGGGACACTTTAAGTGAGACTGCAGTTGCTTTAGCAAATTCCTTTCTCTTACAGAAGATTAGAGCAAGAATGGGCAAAGGAAAGCTGGAAATCAGTTCTTTTTTCTTCTTTTTTATTTTTTGGAGGGGGCCAGGGAAGAAGGGAGCAGAGAAAGGACCCAGGGAGTTTCAGAGCAGTCAGTTCTAACTTCAACTTCCAGAAATACTCTAGAACAAATTATTATTATTAAATCAGTTTGCAAGAACCTAGGAGATATAAAATGGCAGGAAAGCAAGCAGAAGGGATCTGTCAAAAACACCACATCGAAAAAATCTAATTTTCTTCACTGTTATAGCTGTAACTAGCTCAGCAGATAATGGAGAAGCATCTCTCAACTGAGACTTCTAATACTGTCTCCACAGTATTTTCATTAGCAAAATAAGGAAATAGGGTCTAAGTCAGCAGTTGCCTTTTGGAGGCCCTCAAAAATGCCCTTTTAAAGTTGCACAAATATAAACTAGGCATTTTGGACCTTCAGCAGTTCCAAGGAGCAAATAAATAGCACTTGACCTCCAGAGAATGACAGGAAATATTAAAGCTAATGGCAAAATAAAATAAAATAAAAAATCTGGATACAAGCATTCAGACCTGAAAATAAATGTTTTATTCCTTTATGGTACTTTATATAAACACCAGGTAATGGTGTGTGTAATAGGAAGATGCAGGATATCAGAAGTGACACCGTGAGCTGGGACTTCCACGTATGGAAGCTGCAGGCCCTGGATTCACTGTGAACTCCTTGGTTCTCTTGCAGGAGTGAAAGAAAAAGGCAGCAATATCAGATAACCATTTCTCTAAGGGAACCCTGCAAATTTCAGCTTTGCCAGGGGATGCAAGGCAGTCACTGCTGTTCAGAGGGCAAACTCTTATTGAGAGATTTCTTAATACTTCAATAATATATATACATCTTACATAATATTTTGAATATGTAACACATTTCTTAACACTTGTCATCCCCAAGTTATTTTGATGGCCAGTTGGGCTGAGTCTGTCCAACTCACAGGGCTGCTGTCTGCATCCCTGTAAGGAGGGAGCACAGTCGCTCCCCTTGGCTTATTCACAGTATCCCGGGATGGTTGATGTTGGAAGGGACCTCTGGGATCCCCCAGTCCATCCCTGCTCCAGCAGGGACACCCAGGGCAGGGGCACAGGGTGACCAGGCGGGTTGGAGATCTGCAGAGCAGGAACCACCACAGCCTCTGGGCAGCCTGGGCCAGGGCCTGGGCACCCTCACACCAAAGTTCTTCCTCACATGGAGGTGGAGCTGCCTGGGGTTCAGCTTGTACCCGTTGCACTTGTCCTTGTTGACCCTCATGAGGTTCCTCTCTGCCCAACTCTCCATCCTGTCCAGGTCTCTCTGAGTGGCAGCGCAGCCCTCGGCAGTGTCGGCCACTCCTCCCAGTCTGGTGTCACCTGCAGATTGCTAAGGGTGCCCTCTGTGCCCTCGTCCAAGTCATCGATGAACACGTTGAAGGGCACCGGGCCCAGTACTGACCCTTGGAGACACCACTGCCCACAGGCCACAACCAGACTCGGCCCCGTTATCACCTCCCTCTGGGCTCTGCCCTCCAGGCAGTCCTCAATCCACCTCCCTGCCCACTCAGCCAGCCCACAGCTTCCCTACGAGGATGTTATGGGAGACGGTGTCCAAAGCCTTGCTCAAGCCAAGGTAGCCAACATCCACGGCTCTCCCACCATCCAGCCAGCCGGTCTCCTCATCGCAGAAGGCCACCAGGTTCATCAGACATGACTTCCCCTTGGTGAATCCATGCTGACTCCTCCGGATCACCTTCTTCTTGACACACCTAGAGACGGTCTCTAGGATGAGCTGCTCCATCACCTCTCCAGGGACGGAGATGAGGCTGACCGGTCTGTCCCAGCTCCTCCCTCTTGCCCTTTTTGATGGCTGATATTGGCTTTCTTAAAGCCAAAAATCACTTCTTAAAGCCAAAATCACTTGCATATTTGCACTGTGAAGAGTGGCAGTACAGTAAAAGTGAGGCCAACTTCTATTTCTTTTAAAAAAATGGAAAAATGTTTTCTTTTAAATGAAAGATCTGCAGAAAATGCAAGTTTCATTTCCCACCTGTATGTATTCTGTTGGAACTAAAAAGAAACAAATGAGTAAGTGCTTATAAATTGTCTTTTAAAAAGCAGATTCCACCAGGCACGCAGATGAATGTTGCAGCTGGTGATTTCAGCTGGTTTTTGTCTGCACAATAAATCTCTTTTTTTGGTTATTTCTTAAATTTGGGTTTTATCCCCCTAAGGTCCAGCTTTAGCCCCTGCTCTGTCCTGCCCTGCCCTGTCCCCAGGCAGCAATCACAGCACCAGCACCAGCATTAGAGACGTCTGTCAGAAGCAGCATCTGCTTTTTTGGCAAACCCCGCGCCGTTGGTGGCACCGGAATTATTGCTATACTGTTTGTCACAGGGTTAGCCCGCAGATGGCTCTTTTGGCTGACACGGGATCTGCTGTGTCATTTTCTGTTTTTTTTTTTAAGGTTAAAAATTAAATTGAAGAACTTGTGTCTGATGAGAGAGTCGGTTCCTCTCGAGTCCCCTTGGCCCGTGGTGGTTGTGGTCCCTATGGGTCCTAATTGCCCCAGCAAGCAGTATCATCCCAACAGTGTCTGCTCTCTGTTCTACAGAGCAGAATTCCTGCTCTTTTTTTGGCAAGGACCATCCTTCTGTTACGGCAGGATTTAATATCGAGCCCAGCGTGGTCTATCCCGGCTATTCCTGCCTCTCCCGCTGCATTCGTTCAGATCTCGCATGGATTGTGCAGGCAGCTGGCAATGGTCCTTCTTGGTGCTTTCCTAAATCTTTATTAACAGACGATGCCTGCCTTGCCCTGGGCAGCATATGCAGCAGAGGAAAAGGTGGCTAACCAGGGGAAATAAAGGGGAAAAAAAGAGGAAAAAAAAAAGAAAGAAAACGAGAAAAAAAATAGAAAAAAGAGGGGAAAAAGAGAAAAAAAAAGAGGGAAAAAAAGGAAAAAAAGAGGAAAAAAAAGAAGAAAAAAGGAAAAAAAGAGGACAGCTTTGTAGTATATTCTCACCAAGACTGAATCCTGACACCCGCCAGCCCATGACCACGTTATTTACTGCTCTACATAGAGCACAGACCAATGCTATCCATTCGATTCGCAAGTGTTTTTCCTTTTCTAAAGGTCTGATCCGTTTTGGTCCACGCTGGCTGTTCACAGCTGTCACAGACCAAGCCAGCAAGGAACAAGCTAATGTAGGGACAACGCACGAGCGCAACCCAGAGATGCTGTAACCCTGGCACCAGGATGGGCCCCTGGCTTTGCCTGGCGGCTTCTTGGGTACCTAGGGCAAAAAAACAACTAAAGCTGCTCAAGGACAGCAGCATCTGATACCATTTTCCATAGGAAGGAATGACTTTGAGTATGGAATGACTGGAATACGTAGCCTGACCACCACCACGCTCCTCTATTGCAAGCACTTCCATTACATTTCCATGGAATTCAATTACACAGATTATACCAAGATTATGCTTTTTATATCGTACTTTAAAATTCAAAAAGTTCCTGGTGATTCTTCTATTCTGCAACATGATAAAATGAAGCAGCTGTAATTAACACAGCTTAATGAAGCAGTACATGGACATATAGCACATTCCTAGGGAGGTATTAAAGCAAGTCGTAGGTACAACGGCCACAAAAGCACATACTGAAACGGTAGAATTAACTTCCTATTAAAGATAATTAAAAGCAGTCCTGGTGATATTAATGCACAACATCACCATAAAACTTGAGACACACCTAACTTCAACATAAATCAGCATTTACAGAAAGTCTATGCAGGATTTTCTTCACATTTGAAAGTTGAGTGTTAGCTCTTCTAATTCTTAATAGGGATTTAGGAGAACGAAGACACACAATACACACCAAAATAAAATAGTTTTCTCTCACAATAAAAGTCAAAAAACAAAGCCTTTCTTCCTTTATAACTGTTACACCAGTAAATTCAATTTATTACTTTTTCTATAAGAAATTAACAAAGTTTTTAAGACCATCTCAAAGACCACAAGCAGCCACTGCCATAATTTACACATAGGAGAAGCTCCAGCCTTCCAACTTCACATTAACTGCAGTCCATTCCGTGTAATGATAAACTACACATTTTATTTATATCCCAAACATTGCAGTGCTGCCCACCAACCTAAGAACACAAAATCTACAAATATGTTTATATATCATATATAAATATGATTTCCGGACTTCCTACACACCTGCCTTGTATCTCTCACAGCCATTTAAAAGGGAAGTGATACTTTTACAAATCTTTTAGCACACATTGAGGTGACTATCGAGTAAATATCAGTAGAAATAACGCTAAGAGTTTAACTCTTAAAACTTGCCAATATTTTGATATTTCAGACCACCACATTCTGGACCATGTTGCTGAAATTCCAGTTATCCACAGCAAAAAGCTGATTTTTACAAAAAGATAAAATAAAACAAAAACACCATAGTAGAAGAAATCTACTGAGCAGAAGCAGCCTGGTGTTATTAAATTCGCAATGTGGCACTTGCTAGACTAAGAGTGAGATTAGTAACAACTTTAAAAAAATCAGATTCATTATGTAAGCAGTTGCCAATGGTCTGTATTTATATACATGTGTTTAGTTCCGCTTTTACCACTGGCTCTGCATTCATTTACACACGCTGAAAATCTGGCCAAGAGTTTTTCTAAATTTCAACATTGTAGAAAACCGACAGACCAGAAAAGACAAGTGCATCATGTTGGCAAAACTTGGAGCACGGGGCTTCGCTGTTGAGGACCAGCGAACAAACCCTAATTTTCACACCATTCGGTTTGTGCTGATTTTTATTTGCATTTTAACCAGACTGTCTGTAGCACTTACAAATAAATAATGACATTCCCAAGTTCTCCAAGTCATTTAAGACCCTACATGACTTCTGAGAATATAACCTAGAAGCTCCCATTTCATTAGCAAGGAATCAGAGTGGGATTTGGAGGATTTTAAAGCATTTGGGTCGCCATCGCTTGGCTTCTTTCGCTGTCCTAAGTTTTTGCATTTTGCATTTTGATTAATGCAACTATGAGGGCAGTGCTGAAACCTCCGGCGTGGACAGGGTGTCAGTCACAGCCTGCATTGCTGCGTTAGGTGTGATTCACCATAGCTTTGCTCACACAACTTGAAAGAACTGAGTGTAACAAGACCCGCAATCCTCAGCGCCAAGGACAACTTTCTGCATTTTGGACCCACTGGATATCTGGAAACTTTGGATATTCCGCAGGGACAGCCTTGCGCTGTTACAAACAGAGCTATGATAAAGCCCGTCGCATCCAACCAGTCAACTCTTTTGGCCCCCTGTTCACTACAGCTTATTCTATTGGCAGAAAACATCCGTTTTGTACAAATATTTGACGTTTATATCCACATCCATATGGAATCCCTCACCCCAAGGCTCAGAAGAAAGAAGGTGCCATCCAAGTATTCACTTTGGTTAGGACAGTTGGAGATGTTGGTTGCATACATACTCATCCTCCTCTCACTACCAGGTAACTTAGAGAGAAGGAAAGGGGAAGGCATAAAAAAATAAGTCAGAAAGCTTTAATATCTGTAGTTAGGAGCTCTGCAAACTTGTTTGGGGGGGAAAACCAAGTAAAGAACCAAGCAGAGTGGTGGTGGATTGGTTTTAGAGCCAGGTTGCCCCTGTGTTGGCTCCGAAGAAGCCCTCAAGTTGGAGGAAGGAAGGGCCATAGCAGGGTCTGGGAATCCATAGAGTTGGGAGCTGGGCTGGGAATGGGCAGCATCTGACTCACAGGAAGGAAGGAAGGAAGGAAAAATAAAAAAAATAGAGTCAAAAGAGAAATGGAAGCTCAGCCGGCACCTCCCAGCACAGCGCTGACTAATGAGATGGCAGCATTGGGCGGTCAAACTCTCAAAAATAAAAAAAGCCCTTCGATTTTACGTGCACAAACAAGGATAACTGCAGCAAGCGCAGCGGGTCCACGTCTGCCACCAGCACGGAAGATTTTAGTTAGAACTTTATCAAAAATAATCCCAGTTTAATCTTTTCTCATCCTTTACATGATGGTGTTTTCATAGGTGCGCACCACTTATTAGAACTCATTTAATGAGTGTAGAAAATACTGTGTTTTCTGTTTAAAAATGACAGTTTTCCAAAATCCCTGCCCCTCCAAAAGCCTTGTGCATTCACACCCATTTTATTGATCATTTCCTGTTCTTCCCAAACTCTGCAAATTATGTGAATACTACAGAGAATACCAATTTTAACACACACTTTCAAGACAAAATTTCCCTTAAATTTTGCTTTCAAATTCAAAACATCATTTTTGATTCCAACAGAGAAATAAATTTAAAATTGTTTTTTGCAAAGCTCAGTGATAATTCATGCAGCTATTTTTAATTCTTCAAAACAAGTGTTAAACAGTTAGGAGGTTAGAAATTCAAGCAACTCAATATTGCTTGTCTTAAAATTAAAATGTTGGAAAATTCACAGTGAATGACAATTAATGACTTTTTATATCAAGAATCTTAGGTTTTATGTTAAATTATAAGTGTTTAGCAACAATATAGTGAGAAAATGCAGGATGATGCTCTTTGGTGCATCCTAAAAGTTGAAAGAATCGATATTCCGAAGAGCTACTGGAATGAGTGTCTGTATAATGAGCAATTTGCAAAGCCACTACAGATCATCAGCAGCTCTAAAATCAAATCAAATCAATAAATAAATAAAATAAAATAAAATAAAATAAAATAAAATAAAACAAAACAAAATAAACACCACCTAGGAAGGCTTCTAGAATCACTGCACAGCATGAGGAATTAAAGGGCCAAGATCATCACCTACCCCTGCTCTGACTTTAAAACATCACAGTGAAGGGGAATCTGCCCAAAGACCCCCTGTGAGTATAAACAGTTACAATTTTAAGATGAATTAATCACTTGCCTCTAGTTATTACATAATTACAGTCCTGAGCAACAGCTTTCATGCTTGCTCTATATTGTGGGCAAATCTCAATTTCAAGAAATTATTCCTTTAGCAAAAATACTCCCAGCCCACCCTCCACCCCTATTTTTAAGCAAAAATCCTATCTTTACAGCATAGGAGAGGGACAGGGTTAATCTAGCAGGAGAGAGAAGGTCACAAAATATGTAACTATCTAGATAAAACTCTGCAAAATCAAGGAAATTAATGGAATTATTCGTGATCTGAGTAATGTTTTATTAGCCGAACTACACATTTTTCTGCAAATTAAACTTCTGCTTAGAAAGGAGACAATTGCTAATAGAAAAGCAAGATTTACTCCCTTCCAAGACCAGAGATCCAGAAAACAGTTTTACAAGTCTAGTTTCAACTTACGATCCAGAAAGCAGTTTTACAAGTCCAGTTTCAACTTAATTCAGTTCTTGTTATTAAACTGGAAGCGTCAATCAATTAAACTGGAACACTCCCATACGAAACGATCGCCCAGCGAATGAAGGACAAACAGGATCTGCACATCAAGTTCCATCATTCTGCTGTATAATCTGCTATATTCTCCGCTCTGGAGAACAGGTTTAACGTGTGTGTGTGTGTTTAGACCTTAAAGAGTATTTAAGATGCTTAAACAGCCCTAATTGCTGTTATTTCTGACCCACTTTAGTGCATTCGTACACAGGACCTGCGGGAAGTAGGAAACTACAATTGCAAATACACTTTTAAAGAAATAAACCTAAATAATTGGCTAAAATTATGCCCCAAAATCTTTGATAGGACATTGAGATAGAGCTTCTTCATGTTAGCCTCTCATTTTCTGCACTATCCTTGGAAAAATCTTTCTAAGAGTGTTGGAGCTTTCTAATAGCATTAGACTAGTGGCATTTCTAATATCTATTCTAATATCTAAGTCCGGGGTGAGGAAGAAGGTGGAAAAACAACCCCAGCTTTTAGTAATTTTGGAAGGGTTTTGCCCAAGAAGCATCATCCCGAAGACCCATCTTGCAATAAGGGCACAGATGGAATCCGATATTTCATTCAACCACCTTACATCCTGGAATATAAGATAGTATTTCAATCATACCAAAGCAACTATGAGAAAATTGCTAGAGAGACACAAACGCTGAGAGCACAAGGGGCTTCGGAGCAGCAAATTCCCAAGGAACAGCCAAAGGAAGCAGCTCCTAGGGCATCTCGGAGCACATCCTTCTCTCAGGGCCACACTGAACCCTGAATTTCGCTAGCATTTTAGCCAACAGAAATGCTATGCAGTAAATCACAGCATTCTTCACCGTAAGTGGTGCTCAAGCTTTTAAAAATGCTTTTTATCCCTGCAGTACCCATAGGATGCTGCTGTTTTCCTCCTGTTAAAAGTTATCTCCAATTCTAGAATATTTAGGCTGTTGTGCTAAGATGCTAAAGCACTAGTTATCACTTGTTTTCTCAAGTTAAATACTGCTGAAAAGCTTTTTATTACAAAAATGGTTTAGGCTAAGACTTTCTCATAAATAGCGTATTTACAAGATACTTAAATACCCAGAACTGTATCTCTTGGAATTCTGGAAAAAGTCCAGAATTTGCTTCTGGGATTAGTAGCCGAGCGGTTGTATTAGCTCCCTAACCTAAGCCTTTTTCCCAAATTATCCACAACTATTTTTAAATAAGTGTAAGCACTACCCTAATGAGGGGCATGTAAGCAAGTACATTGGAGAGAATAATATTAAAGCGATTAAAACACCATCGGATTCTGCTGAATGTTGGTAATACCAACACAGGGATGCACCGAGTCTTCATCTGAGGTTTCTCATGAGGGAAACTCAAAGGTTTCCCAATTCCTTGGCTCAATGGGCACCAAGCCACCTACCTTAAACGTTAATTTAAATTTTTACTAAAACGTAAAACAATAAAACGATATAAACACAATGCAATGTACCAGCGTCAAGATACTAATTGCTAAAATAGGCGGCGGGTGATGCCCATCTCCCTCTGCCTCCACCTGAGCGATGGACATGGTCTGGCCCCTCCAACAAGAGGCAGGAGAAATAATCCCAGCTGCACAACTGCGGAAAACCACTCGTATGGGAGGAAGAGAAGGAAAAACCCCGCTCTGCAATCCATCCGTCAGGGCACGGAAGCAAAATCTCAACACGCCAAACACCTCCTTAGCACTGAAGAGCCTCCAAAGCTGGAGCGAGCAGCATTGCACCAAGGGCGATATCAGGCTGTTAGTGCTATCGAAGTGGAAAATCACAACCTATGGGCTGGTAGGAGGGAAGTGGATAATATTTAAGCCCATTGCTTCCGAATTTCAAGGGTAACGGGATATTCCTCTACGAAAACGCAGCCGCCAGCAGGTTGATGGTCACACTTGGAGCTTCTGCGGTTCCTGACCACCAGCAGCAAAGCTCCTGCTAACAGGCACCTAAACCCGTATCCAAACCCCAAGTTTGATGCTCACCTGGCACTGCTGTTTCTGCTATTCTTCAAATAATGAAAATTACGCCCAGATTGGGCTCCACAGGGCACAGCATTGTCTCCCCTCAACTTCACCCAAGTTCTGCAGAACACCGACTATTTAACACATCATTCCTCAAAAGCAGAATACTTCAAACAAATGAGACACAGCCTAATGATTTCCTAAACTATTACGGTTTAGTGAACAATGCTGCTTTTATGAGCGCGGATTAACAAGAAAGTATTTTTTCTTATTATAAATTTGAATGCATTTGCAATTATTAGTTTTTCCTTTACAGCTGAAGCCCCAGCATATTTCAGTGTCAATTAAGAGAAAGCAATTTTTCAAGAGTCCCAACTATATTTCTGCCCTGAAGAGCTTATCACATTGCAAAACATTTGCTAAGCAAATGCATCTTAGTGCACGAGTCTAAAACGGGTACAATTTGGCCGCACGGTTAAATCAGTTTACAAACCCCGTAATGAAGGCTAATAAATCCAAAGTGCCTTAAATAAACTAACTCAAAATGACTCCAAACCTGGCGGATCTTGCATCTGCTTAAGGCAACCCCTTACCAATATTCAGTTGCTCTAGTTGAAGGGTAAAACTGTTTTGTGTGTATACAAGGAGCTACATTGGTTTATTGAGAAAAAAGAGGAGAAAATAATAAAAAAAGAGTAAAATCTCAGTGAGCAGCCCTCTTAGCCCATGATATTTGTGCATTTTGCGTGTGTTTTTGTTGCTGGGTTGTGCTCTCCGCCGCGCGTTCCTCCCCGTCCTCATCCCTGCCCTTTCCTGTTGCATCAGGAAGCTGCAGACGCGGCGGCTCCGGCCGGGCTGCTCCAACCACCGCGGCCAAGAAAGCAGCAATGACCCCAGCAGGCTCTTATAGCCCCAAAACGCGGCTCTTTGCAGAAATCTGCGAGCAAAATCCTTCATCCAAAGCAAAACACCCCCCGTCACCCTTTTCCTAGGCCTACGGCGTTATAAACCGGAGTGTTTTCCCCCTAAATGAGCTGGTTTATAAATACGCTCGTGCGGAAAAGCGTTCACGAGAAGCCGGAAGCAGAAGTGAGGGGAAAAGATAGTAAAAAGTTTCTGTTCTGCACAGACCTCTTTTGTTAGAGCCCCTCTCGTAAAAGGAGGAAAAATCAAGTTTAATGAAGATTTGGAGATGCAAAATAGGCAGAGGGAAGCAGCCATCGTTTCTTGTTAGCTACCAGGAGAAAACCACGAGTCAAACTACCCTTTTTTTTATAAAATCTCCTCATTTGCAGCCACGCCAAGCTCTTGGGAAAAGGGTTTTCCTCCTCTCTTCCTTCCCCTGCTGAAGCCTCCCAGTTTAAGGCATCCACCCCTGCTGCAATGTGTCAACTCAAGCATTTTTTTAAATAGCTGAAACTTTCAGAAACGGGGAAAAAAAAAAAAAAAAGAACTCAAACCAAAACAGCAGATGTTGGAGACACGGGGCCCCTATTTGCTCTTCACGACAAAGATACTTTAAACAATAAAACTTCCCACTGGCTGCAGGAATACTGTTTACCCTGCTAGAAACGCCGAACAAAACCTTTAAATTGTTAAGTGCAGCAAGACAATCCTATCGCTGCTGGTGATCTATAACATCATGCCTGACAAGATAAGGTGCTTCCTTTTATTTCTTTCATTCGAGTCAGTGCGTTAAGGGTAGAAACCCCCTGACAGAGCAGTTTTGCTCCCTCGAGAGCAAAGCGGCGCTTCCCGCAGCGCCCTATAAGTGCACTTAAATCCAGAGAGCTGCAGCTCAACAGCAGGGCCAGGTGCAGCAGGGAAATTCATTAACGTTTTATGCAATTTCAAATGCTAAATGACTGCGGGTCAGTGCAAAGCAGATTCAGAACTGCAACAGCTGAACCATTTTGTAAGAAAAGCAAAATAAAGCAATGCAAAATGTTGCGATGCCCAACATAGACCTGGGTTTCTCGGCTCCCCTTGGCACGAGGGGCAGTGCAGGGGCACCCACGATGGGCAGTGGGGCTGCATGTTTGCAACCACCTCGTGCCAGGATCTTGCAAGTTTTGGGGGGTAAATTCTCAAACATGCAAGATGATGAATTAACCTTTATGCTTTAACCCTATAGAAAACTTCCCGTGGGAAATCTCGTATTTTTAGGACAAAAGTGGCAGTTTTCTCCATCCAAGCACCTTGGAATGCCACTTCCATCCCCAGCCCTTAGCGCGAGGCCGACGCCAACGGAGCGGCAGGAAGGGATTACCCGGCCCCAGCGGCCCCGCGCCGAATCAGTGCTAAATTCCTCACGTGCAGCAACGCCCAGTTAATCCGCTCGCAAGCAGCAAACCGCGTAAATCTCCTTACGGCGCCGAGATAAACACTGCGCCCGCCAAAACGTAGCGAGGGGCTGGGAAGGGGCACGGGGGGCCCATCCGTGTCCAGGCGCGACCGCGTTGCACGGAGCAATTTGAAATCCCTAATCGAATCTCGCCCCCGGCCCTGCGGATCCAAGGGGCAGATGGCTGGAAAGAGCCTAATTTCCCGTTTAGGATAATTTTACAGCGCGCGGAAATATTTACTCCGGAGGAGCTCCTGGTTTGCAGGGGGATCATAAGGGGGAGGAGGGACAGGGACACAAACCGAGGGCTCGAAAAGCTGGCGCTGAAGCAGGATATCGAATGTCACCGCTGTTCCTGCGGCCCTCCGGATGCACACGTGTGCTCTTTGCATAACTCGAGTAACGCCGTTAGCAGAAATATTAGATTACGCCCACCTTTTTCAGCTATGACACACAGAGCCGGGCTATTTCGATAGGTTGCTAGTGCAGCCGCTGCACCCTCTTTGCTCCTTAACCGGCCTCCGATCTGCATTTCGAGAAAAGCAGCAGATAAACTGCATTTCAGCAAAATGTGGCTTCCACACAGAGCTGGCAAGTATCGCAGGAATCCCTATTGCAAATACGTTCATAAAGCGCATTGCGAGCGCCCCGAAACACAGCAGAACATCAAGCGCCACCCAACCGAATCCGACCCGAAAGCGAGGGCGCCGGCCGGCCCCTGCATGCCCGAGCTGCACCAAAATAGATGGAACAGATAAGGAGCACAGCACGAGCGGCGCAGAGCCTTTTAGAAAGGAAAACAGAGCACGGCGAGCAAAACTGCGACCCCGCTGCAGCTAACTGGAGTGTGGCCAATGCTGTAAGCGAAGCCAGAATTTCGGGTTATATTACAATGCCTTTAGGATAAGTCATGGAAGTGGATTTTTGCCTGTAAGCAACAAGGCGCACATCTTGTCACCATACTATCCAGCACCAAGTTACTGGGACTTCTTATAGACACGAAAAATAAACCAGGAAAGCGTAAAAAATCGAATGCTCTTACCCCATTCTGATACCATACACGGCACAGCGCAAACACAGAGATACACAAACATTTTAGTTTCATTTTTAAGTTGCGTTATCCCCGGGTTCACAAAGTAGGTGCTGCTAAAATGCTAATTTTAGTAGCACCTAATGTCTCCTTTTACCGACACAGAATAAAATGCAATTAAATTGGGTGCACATGGGTAACACGGAACATGCAGAGACTTAATCCTGGCTATTTTTAATTACCAACAGAAGGTGTAAAACGAGGCTCGTGACACTCTGGTATTTTTTGACACCCGTTCACCCTGCAGGTGAGGTCTGAGTGCAAGGGAGAGCAGAAAGTCAATCTTGAAATGACCTTAGCCCACATGAATGAAGTTAATAATAGTTTTCCAGGGACTTAAAGGGAGAATGGCCCGGGCCAGGCTCCTTATGTAGGAAGTGTTTGAGTGCAGAACGGCTACACAGCAACAAAAGAAACCTTTGGTACCCAGGGGCTTAACAGCACATAATACCCCCCCATTCATCTCTTTCCCTGCCTCTTGAAGGGAAAGAGAAATAAAACGAGGAAGAAAGAGAAGGGGCCTGTTTGTTTTTCCCATTCAGCGGCCCTTTTAGCTCTCTGAATGCCAGGAGGGGAGGTGAAAAGGAGAGCATCTTATCAGCGCGCTGCGGGCGCCCGCATCCGCGCGGGTACCGCACGAAGGGACATGGGGACCGGCATCGCCTGCACCGCGTACAGGAGCCCCAACACGATGGGTAGAGACGGGTATTTATTAAAAACACCCCTGTCCGGCGCGCAATAAGCTGTTTTATTACGTACGGACCCGGACGCCTCGAGGAGACGGGGAGATAACGCGGCGCTCGAGCGGGCAGCATCTGCAGAGCGATGCTGAGATACGGCCCGGGCGCTCCCCAGCGCGAGGCTGCTGCAAAACGGGGGAGCAGGGGGAAGGAGGCAGCATTTCTTGGAGCCGGAGGGAAAACTGGAGGAAAATGTAACCCCCTAACAGCGTGGCACGGGGTAGGAACGCGGATCGCGATCGCGAGCAGCAGCTCGAAGTGGTGAGACTCATTTAATCGGTGCCGTTTGGAAACTCATCACCGAGGCCCCTGTTAGGAGTGAGACCAATCTGCAGCTTCTGCCCCTTTCCCGACTGGAAAAAAAAGGGCAGTTTCTCCGGTGCTGCTAACGGAGCACATTAAATTATCTGTTTCAGCTAAGAGCACCAGGCGCAGGGGGGTTTGGGGTTCATCTGGGAGAAGGAAAATAAAAATAACAAATGCCAAGGATTTTGCTGCTTTGTCAACCAAGGATCTCGCCAGTGACCTCTACTCCATTTGCCCCTTCCTACACAAACACCGCGAATATCTTCTGTCGAGCTTCAAAGTGCGGGATTTCTGTAGTCCAAATATCCATGGAAAAGCGGCCCATTTTGCAGCAAATATTTCAACATTAACGCCGGTGTTTTTAGGGAAAGAAGTAAAAGTGCAGCCGAGGAGGAAGCGAGCGGCCCAACACGGCTGCAGCCACCCAACTGCTTCCACTATTTTATTTTCGGCGATTAAACAAAGAAAAAGGAAAAAAAAAAAGCCTCTTTCAGCAGCAGACGCAAGTGCTCCGAGCTTATCGGGGCAATCGGCCTGCCCAGAAAATGTCACAGGATTTCCCTTGTGCACTGCAAGGGGGGAGAGGAGGGGAAAGTCTGCGGCGCAGAGGAACTGGGGAGGGTGAAGGGAAAATTAAAAAAATAATAAAAATAATAAAAATAAAGAAAAGGAGAGAAGGAAGGAGAGAAGGAAGGAGAGAAGGAAGGAGAGAAGGAAGGAAAGAGAGAAGGAAGGAAAGAGAGAAGGAAGGAAAGAGAGAAAGAAGGAAAGAGAGAAAGAAGGAAAGAGAGAAAGAAGGAAAGAGAGAAAGAAGGAAAGAGAG
>JAWLRI010001089.1:6796365-6808614 GCA_034781795.1 Crypturellus tataupa
GTTTAATCCCGTTTTTTTTTTTTTTTCCCGGAGATGGGAATGCGGTCTGGGGGGGTGGGGAGAGCATCGGCCCTTCCTGGCTGTGCTAATGAGCCCAGGCGGCGTTTGGGAAATGCTGTTTTTTTTCCCCAAATGCTGTTTTTTTCCCCCAAATTTGGGGCATATTCAAGCCCTCAGGCAACAAGGGGCGAGATGGAGGGGACAAGTCAGAAGCAGCCCCATGTTTCCATTAAAAGCTCTGGAATCCTGGAATCCTGCTTTTCCAAGGTGCGCAATGACACTTAGGCCAAGCCTACTGAGTCTCTGATTGGCATCTTTTGGGTTTTTTTTTCCCCATTCTGGCCATAATGTGGCCCAAAACCTCCCGCACACAGTGACAATAGCAAACGGGTGGGAAGAAGCAAGCAATTCCCAGGTACTTTAATCCCAAAGGGCCGGGAAGCATCCTGTACCGCTCCGCCAAGGCCAGGATGAGCAAACTCCTCAGCACCTTCTGCTGCTCTTAACTATAAACCGGGACCGAAGATTTGTAGGGCCGCTGAGATCAGAGCTTGTCTGAGCGCGGTCAATAGTAATAAAGTAACTACGTGCTGCAAAACTGTTTCCTTTCCCCTCCTTTCTCCTCCTTTCCCTTCCTTTCCCTTCTTTTCCCTTCTTTTCCCTTCCTTTCCCTTCCTTTCCCTTCCTTTCCCCTCCTTTCTCTCTTCTCTCTCTTTCTCTCTCTCTCTCTTTCTCTCCTTCTCTCTTTCTCTCTCTTTCTTTCTCTTTCTCTCTTTCTCTCTTTCCTTTCTCTTCCTTTCTCTTCCTCTCTCTCTTTCTCTTTCTCTCTCTTTCTCTCTCTTTCTCTTTCTCTCTCTTTCTCTCTTTCCTCTCTCTCCCTCTCTCTGTCTTTCCTCCTGAACTGCAGCTCATTTAGGCCCTGATTCGCTAAAACAAGTTTCAGGGCTGCCCTAGCGCTGCCCCCAGCGCACCGAGTCCCCTGGCACCGAGTGCTGGTCCCTGTCACTCCAAAGTGTCCCATGGACCGAGCCGGCAGCGGCAGCCCCAATGCCCGCTCAGGAAGCGCCTGTCCGTCCTGCTCTTCACTCCGTGCCGGATCACGGAGCCTACGTATTCCCAGCGTGTGTTCCCTGGAAGAAATGCGCACCAGGACAGGCAGCTCCTGCCCTGGTCTCACTATGGACCGTGGATTTCCCTGTATTGGATTCGGCGGGTGACATTCCCCATTATTCCATTTTACAGCATATCCCCAAAACACACAAAATGAGACACAATCCTGCAAACACAGATCACTATCGCCACGCTCGCACCTCCCCTAGATGACGTCTCTGCTGGTTAATTTTCCTTTAAAGCAGACGGGTTGCAATATTCTCTAGGAAGGAAACTCGGAGGCCCTGTAGTAAGTGCGAATTTACCTGGTTTGCAAATAAGAGTCTTGGTTTTCTCTGCTGGCAAACCAAAATTGCAGTATCTATGAGTTGTGATCATTTACATCGTATTTTCAAGGACATTAAAATCACCCGTGTTATAACAGCTGTGAACAGACTTGCAGGTAGGCAGGCGTCTTGCTGCTTACACTTATAAATGAGAATTTTGTTCCTAAGAGAAACAGAAGACCATAGGGTCTAACAAAACCTGTGTTAATTGTCCATATAAATTACGCTCGTAGTTTCTTTAAATTACCCAAAGTCACTCAGAAATAATGGAAACTTGATGAGCAGATCTGGTGCATTTTGGAGCTACGACGCTGTCCTTTGCTTTGCGCCCTGTTTAGAAATTTAGGGCTGCAGACAGGATGGGCAAACACAAATTCCTCCGAAAACCTCAACTCAACTGGAAATCCTCAAGAATCCTCCCAGAAAGGACGGTCAAACTTCACAAACTCCGTAAAACTCGGGTTTGCAAACAGTTCCACGCATGGGAATTGCTGCTTGGCCATCCCTATTCTAAATCAGCTCCATGATTTCCCTTATTTTCCTCCCCTCGGGGCACTCTGTGTCTCTGTGGGACAGATGGTCCCTCCGCCCTGAGTTCTGCTCCAAAAGAGCAGCTTTTGTTGCAAAGCCTGAACCTACATTGAGTCTATATGGAATATCCTGAATTTTCTTCTAATCTTTCTCTCCTGCCAGGATAAAGCAGGAAAACGGCTCCAGGGCCTCCTGAAGATCTAGAAATGCCCTAAAAAGCTAAGGAAAAGGTAAGCAGGGCTGGACTTGAGAGATGCTATTTCCCAAAAGGTGTTAATAAAGGATACGGAAAGCAATGCATCATGTAGAAGCAGGTTTTTACATTTAGTATTGAACTATTAAGGAATGAAAAGCAGAAAAGCATTTATGGTAATAAGTGATGGCATAAAATAAACTTCATTACAAGGGAAGCTACTTCAGAAATAAATAACCTGCCCACTAATTGTTTAGATATTCCAAAGCATGAATCTCGTAAAAAAGAACAGGAAAAAAAGGAAAAAAAAGAAAAATCTCTATCTTGCTGAGTCAAAAAGAGAGGGACAAGTGAGGAAAAATGAGGGAAAAAGTGAAAATGTTAAAATTTATATAAAAATCTTACTCATTTTTTTCCTAGAAAGGGAAGACTCTAAAGAATCTGCTTCTGCAGAAGAATATGCTCTACCAAAACTAGGTATTACACACACAAAATGAGGAGCTGTAGCTTGAGCAGATAGTCTTAACAATATAAAAATTACCATAGAAATATATTCAATAATAGGAATAGGATCTTCATGACCCACAGAACCATCAGAACCCTCAGAACCACATCGTTTCCAGACGTGCTGTTTCAAGTGCTGGTAACAACCTACTGACTTACATATCTTCTAATTAGAATACAAAAAAAACCCTTTCTATCACTGATTATAAACTACTTACTCACAGCCACTATTGCAAATTTCTGCTGAAAACCTACGATTAAAACCCACCAGCTTATTCCGTCTGGGAATCCCCCATCCTAAATCTCCGATTATCCTTTTTGCCTGCAATGGGGCTTTTATTCCTTCCTGGAATCCAGCAGTTCTGTGCGGAAAACCAGCCCTGCTCCATTTGGAGCCTCTTCCGCCGCGGCCCTGGGCTGGAGCGGCAGGAAATGCTTGGGCTCCTCCTATCCATCCGAGCCCGCAGTTCATTCCCTCTGCAAGGCCGCTCTCTAACTCTATAAATTGCACAATTGTGAGTAATTATTCTCATTCTTTCACTGATTATTAGTGTAAAGAAGACGAAGAGGGAGAGCAATAGTCTATTGTTAATGCCAGCGGCGGCATTTTGTATTATGGAATGTATTATTTATTCCTTGAAAGCCAAGGCAAGATGTTACCTTATAGGAGCATTTGCACCTTCAAATCTCCCTTCCTAAACTCGGTCTGGGAAGCAAAAGGATGAAAGAAAATTACTGGAAGGGGCTATTCTATAATAGGAATGTAAGGAAGCTGCTCGTATTCGGTAATGACAGCACAGGGCAAAATGCAATCTCGATTCATAGAATTAAGCAATTCAGAAATAGCGGAATTCTGCCTTAGTTTGATAACGTTGCCAGACATTTGTTTGAAATTATAAAGCAAGCAGAATTCTGGAAACAGTTGGCAGATTATTGTAAAAGAAAATAATAAAGCCTGATATGAAAAATGGGATGACTGTTTTATTCTTTGTTGTTAACAATGTTCATCCTTATATAAAAATATACTCATGCTTTGAGTGAGGTTACTTAGAAGAGCTCACTTTTTGGTATACTTTCTTGACTGCCTATTTTTAACATTATACGAGGAATAAGTTTATGGAGCAATATAGGAAGTAAGAGAAAAATGTTTATCAAGTCAACAGTTCTAGGCAGCTTTTTGCCTTTATTCATATATTGCATATTTACATTTTGAATACAGGTATTAATAAAAGATGAAGGTAAATCTGTAAATTCACAAATATTTTCCCCAAACATCAGAATTAATATGGTTCAAAGTGGGGTTATATTTGCTGATACAGAAGGGAGGCTCTTTCTATTCACAGCTTATTCAATCTTCATGTGTTGGTTTTTAAAATGAGATTTTTCAGGGTATGGATCAGGTTTTTGGGGTGTTTTTCAGGGTATGGACCAGGCTTCAATGGTTACTTTTTTTCCTTTTTTTTTTCAGAATCTTAGAAATATGAAAGAAATGATAAGATTCCTACAATTAAAGTACGTTTTAAGACTGAGAACAGGTAACAACAGTGAAAGATAAATCCTTGCTCAGTGGTTAGAGTCGAGGGTTTGACTGCAAAACAGCCAGATTAAGTTTTATTCCTTTGTGAGTCATTGAGTTGATACACAAGAGCGTGAAAAACCTTCAGGAGGATTTGTCAGTGCTCTGGATTTCTGGAAAAAAATAATATAAGACCCTTACCTGTCCCTTCCACATCCTTGAAATGGGATAAACTGGAAGAAGCCCGCAGCGTGGGCATCATTATCAGATACTGTAACAGTGATGGTAGAACACGCTTTGTCCAAAATTGGGCATTATCAACAAGGAAAAAGGCAGAAAAAGACTTAAAATCTGATACTGAAGTTTGATATTGGCAGGAGAGGCTGTGCTCCTATCCACACCTTGGAGCAGAAACAAAACACACGTCTCCCCCAACAACACTATTATCCTGAGATGACTCTTGCTTTTCCTTTCCCCTTATCCCTGCAATGAATCACTATTATATTTATTGGACAAATACTAGTGGTCAATAGAGAAATGACTTGATTTGGAGCGGGACAAACCCATTTCCATACCGGCTTCAAGGGGGCACATCTAAATTTTATCTGTATCGAAATCCTAGCCCTTACCCTTCACGTTTGTTTTCTAATCATGTATAAACAGAACGACATTTGTTTATAAGACACGATCTGATTATAATGACCTAATTTCGAGCGAGAAGGAAAGAAACAAGAGCAAGTGGCAGAAGTTAAGCAAATATTCAATAATGAGCCTGAATGTTATCTCATTTTCAGTATCTTTAAAATAAAACTGCCTACATAAACCTTGATAGACTTGTTCCTGGTGCAGCCTGGGTCTCTGACAAGCAGTGTTTTTCTCCTCTTCTATAGGAATTATCAAATTTCGCTCTCCTCAAAACGCATGTTCCTTCCTCAACCTCTGAAATGACGTATTTGTTAGGTTTGTACCTATTCCGCGTCAATCTATCACAGAACTAAATGATCACCAGACCTATTCCAAACAGGAAAATCCAGGATGGGAGGAAAAATAGGATGGAAGAACCATTTAGCTGCTGGTTGATGCAGCCGTTTTATATTTTATAGAACTAACCCCAATAAGTCTGTCTTCCCTCTGTGCTCAGCCCTCAACGCAATCATTTCAGTTCCTGTAATTCTGCATTCAGCGATGAGCTGCATATTTATGCTCAGTAATCAGTAAATTAATCGAGATGGCTCGGAACAATTTATTGCAGTGACTAAATCACGGAGTTATTTACTAATTGTTCTGTGCTAAGTATCTCGGGCTGGCAGGAGCACAAATCATGGTGGGAAAATATTTCAGTGCCTCATAATTAAGCTGTATATTTATTTTAGTAAATAGATTCTTCGAGTTTCTTTTTTTTTTTCCCAACAAATCCTCTCGAGTTGCATTCAAAGTATCTATCACATCCTGTAAAACCGTATTTCTCAGGTCTGTTCCCTGCTGCCGATGCACATAAATCAAAGATAAAACGTGCAGCGAAACCCTGGCCTTAAAGGAGTCAATAGGAGCTTTACCAAGGGGTCCCAGGTCTCAGCCGGAGGTTTTGGCTCTGCTTTTATGAACTACAGAGGGGATTTAGCTGCGCAGAGAGGCTGAAAGGAAGGAAATCTTGTGCTGTTTCCGCTGGCTGTTCGGAGCGTCACGGATTCGAGCCCTCTCCTTGACCCTTCGGTTCTTCTCTTGCTGATTCAACTCGGTGACCCCATAGAAAACGGCTCTTTTCCTGCTGTCACACAGGGAGACCGAGGACAGGGAGGACAAGGAGGACAAGGCAGGTCCGAGGAGGTAACCAGCCCTGCAATAGCAGATTTCCAGTCGGATTCCAGAAAAAATGGGATGTTTTTGAAGGGGCTGTTGCACCAAGCAGACCCCGGGCATGTGGGGCGATGGAATGGGGTGAGTTTCTCTGGGCAGCGCAAGAATTGGGTCCAACTTTTGCCCCTGGCTTGAATAGTCCTTGAAGTCCTTCTCTATCTCAGCAACTCCTGGTCTGTCCTACCTAGGACAGCTTCTGTGGGAGGCTCCGCAGAGCCGGGATTTTCTCAGCTTCAGGGTCTTTAAAAGAGATTTTCCACTAAGCTCCGCAGGGACAAGGTCTTCACGGTGTTTCCTTGCGATCCCTACACTTATTTCTGGGCAAAGCCGCACATCCCATCCATGGAGTTGAGCGGAGGGAGCCCAGAAGCGCTGGCCAAGCAGCTCTGAGCAAACAGGAGTTCAATAAATCACAGGATCCTTTAGGACTAGTTAGTAAGGGGAAGCACGCTGAGATTTGCATTATTTCCAGTATTTTAGTGCGAATCTATGTGAAGGTTTGCCCTTGCGTGGCCTTCCATTAACTATCTCCCAAAAAACTAACCAAGCAGCTCCCACTTAGGACCCGATCTAAAGTCCTTCTCTACCATAACTCAACGTACATCAATAAAGACACCTGGGTGCTATGGTAATACTGCTTCCAGCCCCGAGACGCAGCCAATTTATCCTTCATTATTCTAAACATCACGGAAAAAATTAACCTGAACGCTTGTTTACATAACTATACACTGGGTTTTGTTGTATTTCTCACTTTCATCAGTCAGGCACGTTATTTTACCCGGTTGGCTGAAGTCTAGCCCAAAATACCATCCAATTACCTTTGGTAAAGCGCCCACAAAATTATGTTTGGAGAAACAGATGGATTTTATCCACCTGCAGAAAACAGTGCTGCAGAACGCAGGCTTGTGCGCTCTAGGAGCCAGGAGAGGTTAATGGCTTTGGAAGGCAAACAGGCTCCTTATACCTCACTGTAATCAGTTACTTTAGAGCAGACAGTCTCATTATTATAAATTGCAACTAGAGGCATTTTTGCCTTGCAAAGGAATTCTTCAAAACGTGTCAGATCATGTCAGCTGAGACGTTATATAAATCACATTCTACACACAGTGAAAAAATACACTTTGCATCCAAGACGTTTCAGGTTGCTTTATGAGCAGAGCCCGCTGTTTCACAACTCGGGGAAGAATTTTTATCGGGATTATAGGCTCCATTTAAAAGAAATGAAAGAAAAGTTGAAGTGATTCATGTTTGCAACTTCTAATCCTCTTGTTTGTTGTATTTCCACTGAAATTGTTACTCCATTCCACAGAAGGGTTGTTCCTAGCACTGCTTCGGTCCTTTAAGCACAAACATAAGGAAATAGATAAATACACATGTGCACTTGCATAACTGGGTCCACATAGGCAATCCAGTGACGTTACTCAGAAAAAAGGAGTGTTCTTAAATCTAAAAAATATCCTTCTGTATTTTCACTAATTTCAGGCAAATTGCAGGCTCTCAACACTAATTACTAACACAAATGAAAAGTTCTAACTTTTTTACATTACTGGCATTTTAGCTTGTTTTATGTAGTGCACACTGAGTAACCTAAGACAGAGCAAACCCTTTTTCCTCCAATATGAGGGCCCGTGTGAGTAAATCATGTAGGCACATGACTGTGCAGGAACTGGGCCAGTGTACAAAGGAAAAGCAAGAGCTGAAATAATCCCTCGGTAACTGTATTAAGTGGGCTATGCATTGGCTAAACCAACAGATTCAGCCAAACTGCTTTACAACAGCACTGTAAGCTATGCAAAATGCCATTTATTTTCCCCCAAAATTAAGTCTCTAAAGTGTCACCAACACACTTTTTTTTTAAACGAAATGAATGGCACATTTTTCTTATTTATCCAAATGTTAATTTAAAAAACTATTCCTGTAACATTTCTATTTAAAATAATACATCCATTTATAATCTAGAGCCTATAATTCAGATTCCTCAGTTACAGCTAGCTTAATTGATTGAAACTAATTACTGATTTTCTATTGCATCTGTCTGATAAGATTCAAGAACCGAATTTAAGCTGTGCGAGAAGCCCTTTGGTAACATGTTAAAGTGCTGGGTAATCTGCCACTCATTAACCAGCAGCTCCTTCTGGATTGTCACTGCTGATTGCCTGCTAGGCAGTTCACTCAGTGATGGGAATTATTTTATGATACCAACCTACAGATCTTAGTTTGCTCAAATACTAGGTTGTTTCTCACTCTTTTTAAGAGCTCTAAACTGTAAAATAAATGTAATGAAAGAAGGAAAAATAAAGAAAAAGGAAGGGAGGAAGGAAAGAAGAAAGGGAGGAGAGGAAGGAAGGAGAGAAGGAGAGAGAGAAGGAGAGAAAGAGAGAAGAGAAAGAGAGAAAGAGAGAAAGAGGGAAAGAGAGAGAAAAGAGAAAAGGAAAGAGGGAAAGAGAGACAGAAAGAGAGACAGAGAGAGAAAGAGAAAAGGGAAGGGAAGGGAAGGGAAAAAGGGAAAGAGAGAAAGAAGGAAAGAGGGAGAGAACCATGCCTTTCCACACTGATAAACTCCAGGCTTCAGATGCTGCTCAGTAGTATTTCCCGTACTACTCACACTGTTTGGGAGCTGATCAAACCCATAAACACGCAGTTTGGCACTGTGCACCCTGGGCAGACGTGAGCTCCTCCTCTCCTGCAAGAGCGCTTCCAGGCGGGTCCTCCCTCCACACGGGAATGCCTGTGCCCATCGCTGCCTTCCCTCTACCTCCCCTCATTGCAGCCTTCGGAGCAGACACGACCACACTCCTTAGCAGCTACTCATATGGGTGTGCTAGGGAGCAAACACATATAGCTTCAATCTGAGCGCAAATTAAAAAAAAATATAGGGATGGTGGTGGTTATTGCACAGTCGGGCTATAGAGGAGGGATATAGAGCAGCAATCTTGGCCACGTAGGCAGCAACTTCGGAGCCTGAGCACTGCGGGAGCAGAGGTTTGGAGACACTGCCTCATCGCAAACCCTTGGCCAGAGCCAAAACTGAAAGCAAAAAGGCTGCTCTGCCTCTTAAGTAATGGACCATAAGGTATTTTAATTTAAAGAGACATTATCTGATAGTGCACATCCTTAGGTCAGTCCTCAAAACTCAGTCAAAACTGCAAATGAAATTATCTGTACTTAAAAACACACCAGAAGGAAAAATGCTGCTTGATATTCTTGGGTTGTAAATAAACTAATAAAGACGCACAAAGAGAAGAAAAAAATACGATGTGCTTTATCCAGTTGAGTTTATCTGAATATGAGTGGTTTGGGAAACTAAAAAACAGATGCTACATGTTTAACAAAAAAACTTAAGCCGACAAATTTCCTCACGTGCATGGCAAATCTTTCTTTCAAAGCTGAAATCATGGTTACAGTAACTTCCTATTCAGTCATTTCCTTAATTAAACCATTGAACTTTAATGTGAAATACAGCCATTACAAAACCAGAAAGGAATCCGAACAATAACAGATCTGCTCAACTGGGCAGCGCACTAACCATAAGTGATGTAAAGGCTGCTGCTTTTTGGTCTGAATACATTACGTCGGGACGCTCAGAGACACTAAATCAAGTGTTAGGGAGCTCTGCGCTGCATCAAGGATGCGCTGGCCGTATGACGCGATCCTGTGCATACTCAGCACTGACTTCCTTTCCTTGGTAAAGGTTATTTTTAAAAATTGCACACTAATTTTTTGTTTCCAGTTTTTTGGAGGTGGTATTTTTAGCAGTGCGTAGGCTAAATCACCGTCACGAGCAGTTGCAGGGTTCTCTAGCTAAAGATCACCCAGACATGGGCATTTTTGGCATCTCTTCTTCTCTCCTTTCTCCACCAACATCACAGTGCCCAGAGATCCCCCAGATGGGATCTGCATCCCAAACCGGCTCCTTCCCTTGGACACCAGGGCTGTTCCCAGCACTGCACCCCAAAATGACCCAGAACTGCTAAAATACTGCCTGGATTTAGCAGGGAAGAGGCACAGGACTATTCCTGGGGACTTGACATCCCGCCGCCCACGGGCATCCCGGGCACCGCTCCGTGGGGACGAGCCCTGCACTGATCTACATTAACATAGAGAGAGATTCAGAGAAATGGGCCTACTTTTTATAATAAACTCCTTAATATTAGCATTTTAAAGTGCTTGTTGCTTGCTCTTTGATCTAGCTCCCAGACAGCAGCATTTTTTCCCCCATTCCCTATTCAGCAGGAAGAGTGTCATGTTGCTTGCTTCAATGCTGCAACCTGATGCACACAGAGCTACTGAAATCAGATGCATTTTTTAACGGATACAAGATAAATCCGTGGGGATATGGTCACAGATTGAGCATCAGGACTGGATATTGATGATCCAGTACCTGCGTACACGAAGGTGCCACCCGAAGCTTCCCACCTGCACATCCAAAGTGATGGCTTTTTTGCCCAGTTTCCAGCAATATGGAACAAATCCCGATTTCCTCTGTTGCTAGGTGCTCATAAAGACCAGCTGTACTGATAGCATAATAATTGAGTAATAATAGCTATAATAATATTATAAAATTCACGTGCATTAGATCACACCTTAATCCTGCTGGATGATGTCGTGCTAACTGCTCCTGAAATTCAAGACAAAGGACATGATATTCATGAATACATTATTATATTAATAATGTATTATATTAATAATGTACTTATATTAATAATAATATAAGTAATATATTAATTACTTATAAACTCTATTAAGAGAAAAATCAGTTGCAATGATGAAAAAATGGTCCTTGGACAATAACCCTGTCAAGCATCACCCTGACACGCAGATAAGAGATGCTTTTTTGCTAATGAAGATAGTTTACTAGGGGGAAAATAAATGTGCTTTTGCCCCAAATCTCCAAATCTGAAGGGTTTTCAGGTACTGGAGGTCAGTATTGTGCCAGGTCCCAGGCCTGATTGCTTCCTGCAGGGATGGTTTTGTCATCGCGCCTCCCCGGTGACTTCCAAACAAGCCAGGGTCACCGCGTCCTCCTTTAATTAGGATCTCCCTGCTGGAGGGAGGGGAGAAGGGCAAGGAAAACAGGACTGAGAGGACCCTGTAAACAAAGGTCCTCGGGGGCATCTTAACAACGCGGATAAGGAATGGGAAAAATGCTCAGGCCTTTTGTTGGGGGTTAAAAAAAAGAAAGAAAATGGCTAGGGTGGACAGAACTTTTGGATAAACTAAAGAGAAACTATGTTAAAAAACGCATTTTTTTTCCCCAGGAAGGTTTTATCATCCAACAGATGAGTTTATAATCGACATTTTCCAAAGCCAACTAAAATATGTTCCAGCCATAAAGCAGCTGAAGCCCTGAGGTATAGGCTGCAAGAGCCATAAGCTCAACTGAGGTGAAAGCAATTATTTTTATTTGGGTTAAATGAAAATTTCAATGTGTATTTCTAGTTCAACAGTATTTCTACCACAATAAATAGTTTGCTGAATTAGTGCAATTTGAAACTGTATCTTTCAGAGGAAAATAAAGAAAATCTAAAAAGAAAATAAAGCAGCATATAAAGCAATGATATAAGAATCCATCCACTTTGCATTTAAGCAGACAGTCAACCTAACCTGAAAAAACTTTAGGTGACAAATGAGAAAAATAAGAATTACTGATGATAAAGATTGACCTTATGAAACAGGGAATTTGTGCATGTGGATATAGCACTTAAGAGTTAAAATGTTTATCTTTTTATAGAAAAAAAGTTTTCTGAACATGTAAGACAACACAGAGGAAAAAGTGTTGCAACGTTGTTAGCTAAATGCAGTCGTAAGCCAGTGCTTACAGTTCACTTTTTTTAGATTTTCCAATATTTTTCAATATTTTCCAATATTTTCCAATATTTAAAGACCTGTTTTCTGCCTACTCCTGCTATATCACAAAGATAAACTTCATTTTTAAGCAACACTGCTGCGGAAAGCAGGGTTTATCTTGAACGTTGTGAGAAGTTAAAGGGTAGTTTGTGGGTCCCTGGTGATTGTAGCCTGTGGCAGGCGGCCTTCCCGCCCCTTGGAATTTCCTGCTCAGAGGTAAGCCCTAGGGTTACTCATGCCATGTATAAGAGGGAAGGGAAGGGAAATCTTACACACTTTTGGGGGAAAAATAGAATAGAATAGAATAGAATAAAATAAAATAAAATAAAATAAAATAAAATAAAATAAAATAAAATAAAATAAAA
>JAWLRI010001089.1:6811474-6838649 GCA_034781795.1 Crypturellus tataupa
GGCGGGGCCGAGCGGAGGCCGCGCGGGAAGGGGGAGATGGCGCTGGCTGAGGGCGGGAGCCCCGCGCCGCGCGGCCATCTTGTCTGCCACGGCGGACCGGGCCGGGGCGGAGCGCGCGGGAAGGCGCCGGCGACAGCCGCTAGAGGGAGCTCATAAAGGAAAGCAAAGAGTAAAGAGTCTATTCTATTAAAAAAGAAATCACTCATTTATTTATTTATTCCAACAGTTTTTGCGAGATGCACCTAGAAGGCTCTGCCGCCCACCCCGAGCTCCGCTGCGCTGCCTCACTGCGGCCCTGAGGGAAACCTTGATGGTCCGGGCCTACCACCGCTACGGGTATTTATATAAACTAAATTGATCATTCATCAGCCCAACGCTCTTTAAAAATAAAACAGAGCTCACAACTTTATCCCCGAATCCTTTCTATATGTGTACGCGGAGTCTGTGAGATGGATACACACAGGTATGCTCGAGCGGGACGCTCTCCTTCAAGGTATGTTAGAGCAGGGAATAAACCCCAGGGTCTAGGCACTATGTGCAGAATTCCATAGCCCACCTGCTCCAGAGGCGGTTCCAGTGCCCGCAGCCCCGGGATACATTTCTGGGATAACTTCCTTCCCCCCCACTGTGCCCGCACAAAGCAGGGTTTGTGCTGGAGCGAACTTCACCTTTATCAAATAACCAGGAGCCCCTGGTTTTCCCATTGAACATTCCTCCTTAGGATATTTAGTTGCTCTGGGTAGAAGAGAGAGCCACGTTGCACAAAAACTTGAGATAAACATATGGGCAATTATAAGGCACCATCCATGATGACAGGCTGGATTCCATTTATATAGAGTTTGATCTTTCATTTCCATATACGCTTTTATTTAAACACCTAAGAAGCATCACTGTGAACCATATGCTTAAAACTCTAGAGAAGGACTGTTGAAACACTTGGAAGAGCATTTATCAGTTTAATCGGGTATTTATTACTTCATCCTTGCAGTTTACTACTCCTCAGATACTAACCCATATACTAATTTTGTTCCAGCAAAAGGGCTAGAGTACAAATAACTCCACATCTGAGGTTAATATAAAGTGGAGATGAAAGCGTACCTAAACTTTGTCCGTCTGTGCCCCTTATCAAATAAGGACATTCGTAGTAAAATGCTCTAATAACTAAAACTGTTCTGGGATGCAACAGAATTATATTCTCTTCTACTGCTGCCACTGAGTGATTCTAAACTCTACATTCATTTCCCCACAATAAAATACACTGATAATCCTGGGATCTTATTTTAAAGCCATTTTGCGCCTATCAGTGCAAAAGGACGTATCTTTATTACAAAAATGGAGCTATGGTTGTTTTTATCAACTGCTATTCTTCCATTCATACTTTCACATTTAAAAAATGTTATTGAATACGAATCTAGCACCCTTTTATCCTTGGAATTTAAATTAAATTTGATGAATTTTGGCTTTTTATTAAATGCAATATTGGTTATTAAATATTGACTTTACAACAGTTCTGCTTGTGATAGTTTTGCCTTTTGTCCTTGTAATATGCTTCCTATTTGGAATCATGATGTTTATACCTTTTGTTTTTGTTTTAAAGTAGTTGATTTATACAACATCTGAGTAACCCAATTCAGTTTTCTCAAACAAGTCTTGATTTTGATTCTTTCTTTATCTAAACATTACAGTATTTCACAAATATTGCTTACTATTCTAGAAAATGAAATCTACTCAAAATAAAATGCTACTGAAATGTGCAAAGAACACTTGATTGACAAGTGGTTCCAGCACGAGTTCAGACAGCATCAAGAAAGCTTCCATGCAGATTGACGCTTCAATTCTTTTATTGACATCAGAGTCTTGATATGTTTATATTCAAAGATCTTCCAAATAAAGTAATTCAGTAAAGATCATCCATTAAAATTAATATTCAGAATTAGTATTCAGAACTAGGTGAATAATTGTTCATGTGATGACTTCCAAATATAGGTTAGCCCGACTACAACCAGCTTATCATTACTGTAGTGTCTTAATACCCTCGCAGTCGGAGTGGGAGACACGTGAGATAACTTGAATAGAACAGTGAAAAAAGTTGAGAACTCAAAAACTTGAAACAATTCACACAGATTCAGACTTATATGTACACTGAAAATCAAAGAGGCAACCGAAAAGTATAAAAGATTCCAGATCATATATGGCCAAATGAAAGCAGTGGTGATCTATCTTATTAATGCTTAACTGATGCTGGTTTAAACTGGTAGAAATAAGCTAAGTGGAGATTACCAAAGGGAAACAACAAGAGTGTCAGGGAAAATGATATTTTCCATCTGCTTTGCTGAAGTGATCTGGCAGGCTACTACTACAAGTAGTTTCTTCCCAATCACAAAGCTTTGCATTAGCCCGTGTATTTGCTTTGATAGATATCAAGAGAAACAACCAATTTTAGAGATAACTCTTTTACTGTATCACGCTCTCCCAGATCTGGAGACAGTGCACAGCATAAAATAATGCTGACTCTCCCGATCTATGTATAGATCCCATGCTCGCTTAGTCATAAAGAGCAGAAGTTGGGTCACGGAGGAGGCGACTGATGGGAACAATTCAATACTGAATTGGAAATGGTGCCAGAGTAGCAGAGAGTGATTGGATTTTAAATCCTACAGTGGCTGCTGGCCCAGACAGCTCTAGGGTGCACTTGTCTGCTCTTTGAGAAGGAAACGATGCCCTCAGTTGCATATGTAGAGCTTCCCTGGCAGGAGAAAGGAGCTTAGCTCCATGCAAGCAAAAATTGTCACTTGGATCCATACAAAAAGACAATTCCTGTAGTTACTGGTTCTTTTTTCTCTTCTTTTTCACCCTTTTAGTCTCTGCTATCACTGAGGAGCAGAACTGGGATCCCTCTTGGGGAGGAAGAGATTGTTGCTAAGGCAGACATGGTATTTCCTCAATTCACTCTTTTTAAATACAGTTCTGCAATATATAATGAAATATAAAAATATATATAATGAAATATAAAAATACTGTTTTCTTTAAATACAGTTCCAAATACAGTTTCTTAAAGTTCTGAAAGGCTGTTGACTGCTACTTCAAACAGTTTGTGTCCTCTGTCTTTGAAACATCAGACCTCGCCATGCACCTAGAAGTAGCACCGTCCTCACACAACAGCCCATGTACAAAAGTTCAGAAAAAATGAAATACATTGTAGTAATATATGGTATCCAGTAGTTCCGTAAGTATGTGCTAATGAACACAACGTGTTCATATTTTACTATAAAGCACCTATTAATTCTTAATCAGTTTGCACAGTGTACAAAAAAAGCAATCATAAATTTCCCTTGCCCACAAAAGATGGATCAAAGAGAGAATAATTCTAGCTAATCATTTTCCACTCTAATTCTCTAAGCATATTTTTCTCATACATGCATATACTTTAAACAGCAATAAGAAAGTTCTGCATTTGGCCTGGGCCCTCTGCTATTGAACCACAGCCAGGTTTGCATGATATTCACATTAAACCTCAAGGGTTTGCTATTTCAGTTAAATTTGGATTAAGACCTTAATCTTAAAGTTAAAACTTTAATTCACTGTGAAGTTAAACATCAAATCCCTTCCCTCCTCTCTACTTCAAAGCTAGTTTAGTAGCTGTGGAACTGATACAATATTCCATTTTGCACAAAACAGAAGCACTGTGGGCATAGGAGAGCACCGTCGCTCCCTGAGTTGCCCTGCTTCCATCCTGCTCTTGGAAGTTTGCCTTCAAAGAGCACCGAGTAGGAAAAATCTTTGCTTTTTATAACTCCGTGCCGAGAATGCACGCAGGGTGACAACTGAGACAATAGTCTGTGTAACTACAGCAAATGCATAATGAGACCAGCATCTCCTTTCACGTTACAACAAAAAGCCATTGAATGCTAACAATTTTGTTCACTTCCTACTAGCTGTGACTTCAGACACTCAGATCAGATTGGAAATCGTGCGTGTTTGGGGGAAATAGAGGACTTTTTAAGCAGCTGCAAGTGGAATGAAGACATGTCAACGTCATTCATGCCTTCATAAATTACACCCTCATTCTAAGTAAAATCTTAAATATTATAAATGAGGACTCCATTTGTTGCATGTAAAATAACTGAAAACTGAAGCTTGTCTTCTTTATTCAGCAGACAGTAAATCTTCGGGAGCTTTCCAGAGAAAGCAGGAGGGACCTACCAAGGCCTATTCAGAATTCTGCAGCTCAGAAACCACACCACTTTTGCTGAAGTTACTTGCGAAATCCATGAAAAAACAAAGGCATAGAGCAGCCGGCTACAGAGGCCGAAATGGATTACAAAAAGATTTATTGTACTGCAATATAGCTCGATCAACCCTTGCATTAGCTGGGAGAATGCAAAGAATATCCCCCTATTTTCTAGAATCAGGGCATGGAAATAAGGACAGAGCTTTAACTATCCGAGACATTTGCTGTTGAAGACAGAAGCCCAAGGAGGTTCCAGAGCCAGCGCACTGGTGAGTCTGAACTAATACATCCCCCATTAAAGTCCTATGAGAGCTGACAATCATCCAGCAAGAAGTCTCACACAGTTTGACCATAGCCATACATCTATTTATTTCATTCCAACCTTTTTCTTATCAGATGATTGAATATAGCATTTGAAAGATTTCCTCATTTATTTTTAAATGTGCTTTTAATATCTTGAAAATGAACTGTGTCAAAGAAACATTCAATCTGAAACAAAGTGTTTTCAACGTCTTGCTTCGCTAAAAGTCTCAGCTCAGTTGAACTATAAATGTATCTCCCACTTCTGAAATTTCAGCAGCTCAAAAAATGATTTATGTGGATAGATCTTGCTTTATCAGATGTTTGATGCTACTGTTAGTGCCCCTAACTTCAACTCCTTGTTCCACTTTAGGAGGCACTGAAGATACAGATAAGAAAGGCTGCACCAGAAAGGCTGTCCCAGGTTTTGAGAATCTGATTTTTCCCAAATATAGCATGCATTTCTCATTCCATTTTCACTTAGAGACTTACTTTAGTTCCTGGTGAGCCTAGATTATTTCACCAGTGAGACCTGACTGACTGGGTTGTTTTTGATGCTGGACTGACTGACTATTTTTGATGCACTCACTAGTGTTTACTCAGAAAAGGTAGCTTATTTCCATGCTTTGTGATTAAACTCTCTAAATTGTTTACTTTTCCCATTTCACTCCTTATAAAGAAAATAAGTATCTATTTTTTCCACATCTCAATTAGCCTTTTATCATGACTGTTGGCTACTTTGTAGCAAAAACTGCAACAATCTAGCATTGGAAGCCCAGGACTTTCTCCAGGAACTCCCTAATTCTAGTCTTGGTTTCACCAACCACTTTTTTTTTTCCCCACTGTACCACAAAAGTAATTTTTAAGATTTTAAGATTTAATTTAATTCTTTGTACTTTTAGATTACAGTGGGGCCTGACTGGGCCATATTCTCCATGGCAATAGCATTTATGTATCTAATGAAGACCAGCTCGCATTTGTGTCATCCCTTTCATAAGAAATAAAGGTCTAGCTAAACAACAACCATGATTGCTCCTATCAGACTGGCAGTGCATAGACCTGATATTTTACTTTATAGGTCATCAGATGACTTCTGCTTTGCCCCATTTTACATTTACGCTAACAGTAAATGAGAATTCACTAGAGCAAAGTTTCGTACACATTTCTTGCCGCAACAATGCTAGCATAAACATTTCCCCGCCTTATCCTGCTTGTTCCTGGTATTCATTTTTGCCGGTTATTTTTAACCTGGACTGGTTCCCAGATCTATTTCGTTATATGGCCCCGCTAGCAGCTATGCTGGCATTGTTCGTGGGGTAACGTGGGGAGAAGGAACGGCTCGAGACAAAGAGGGATGCTTAAAGTTGGTACTGCTGCAGAAGAATACATCTGAAAACACAGCTTTGGTATTACAATGAATCTTTTATGCTTTAGGATGGGAATCTGAATCGAGCTGCAGGCCTCGGAGCACAAATTATGAGTACTTATGTTTGTCTCCTTTAGACCCGTCACTTGCACCAGCTGCTTCTATTGATACCGTACAGCAACAAACTTTTCTTGTTGGCTGCTGTGAATGTTCTTACTGCAAGCTAGGTTTTGACAGATGAGCATTTGCAAATGCTGCTTTAATAGTTCGAGGTATTACCGCCTCCAGGTGTCCGTTTTGCTCTTCTGCCAAAAAAGACTGCAGTAGAATCGTAGAATCACAGAATTTTTAAGGTTGGAAAGGACATTTAGAGATCACCTGGTCCAATCCCCTGCACACGCAGGGTCTCCTAGAGCAGGTAGCAGGGGATGCTCGAGCCTCAGCTGCTCCGAGCACGGTGTGGCATCAGTAACCCTTAAGCTTTCTTTTTGCCAGATCTGCCCACCCTCACACAGCATCACGATTGCTTTCCGGCCTCCATCTCCTTACTGTGCAAATTGTTTTATTTCCACAGGATGGGGCGAGGAGGAGGTGGAAGGTGAGCTTGCTCACGCCTGCAGAGCACTCCGTGTCTGCTCTCCTGCTTCCCTGGCAGCTGGGGCCCCTGCAACGAACCTTCCTCTCTGCTCCCAGTTAATCTCCTGTATTCGTCAAAACGGAGGCACTTTCAGTCAAGAAGGGATAAGAAAATGAATCTGAGGGTAAGTGTC
Organism: Crypturellus tataupa; assembly: GCA_034781795.1. NCBI lineage: Eukaryota > Metazoa > Chordata > Aves > Tinamiformes > Tinamidae > Crypturellus > Crypturellus tataupa. The sequence continues at coordinate 6,818,142 of JAWLRI010001089.1, forward strand.
AAACTGCAACTGCAGGAGGAAAGCAGAGGCATGGGCACATGTCCCCTTGTTTGCTCCAGTGTCTCTTCACGGGGGAGCAGGGAAGAGTTCGGCAATGCAGGGACTGTGGGGAGCTGGGGAAAGTGCTGACTGGGTCGCCAGATTCACTGGAGTTAATTTCTACAACCTTTAAATTATTGCTTGCATTGGAGAAGTTCAGAAATGCATTTTTCTCGTGTTTCCCCATTCTTTTACTGATCCAGAATCAGAGGTTTGTGGTCAGGATTAGAAAGAGGCACAGTCCGTAGCTGCTTCAATGCTAAGGCCATTTGTGACACATTCTGAGTCATTTTCTTCTAGTAGAAGAAAATGTCTTATGACCAGAGTTATTTGGGTGGAGACTTTAGCTAAATAAAAACTGAAAACCGGCTGATCAATGCTCTCTCTTGATGAATTAAAGTTTAATCTTATTATGAAAATTAGCCTGAGGAATTTCCAGATGAGGACTGTTGCTAAGGATTTATATGGCCTGGCAATTACATGCAGCAGTTTGTAATAACCCATTTCCTACTGTTGATTATATCATATTTAATACATAGTACTCCATAGATTCCTGTGTTACTCATAACACTAATACAAAGTTCTCCATGGACTCCTATGTTATTCATAACACTTTGGGGGAAAAAAATCCAAAGTTATTAAGGGAGAATAGCTACAAAGAAAAGGTCTTTTACAGAGAGGCTTTTTTTGACAATATTGATCTGAGATTCTTTGCAGTCCAAATATAAGATTCATATACTCAGAAAAAAAGAAAAAAAGAAAAAGGAATAAGGCTGAAAAAGATACTCAGTGAGGAGTGGAAAGATCCCTGTTCCAGTCCACGCTCGTTACTTTCTATTTTCTACTATCCAGTAATTACATCATACAAAATGGTGCCCACATGTCATATTTTCCAGGAACCCTTGCTACTGCGTTTTTCCTCTTTGCTGATGGCAAAAGGCTTGCAGTACTTTCACACTGGAAAGCTCTCATTTCGCATGTATTTCCATGGACTTTCCCATGGCTGCTCTGCACAACAGCAGAAGGAACCACAGCGACGGCGCAGGACTTTCTGGCTCAGGTTAAGTACTGCCCTTGCATGGTTTCCCTTCACTTCTGAATGCAAAGTGAATTGGTGACACCTAAAAAAATAAAATAAAGATACTTGCAGGTATTCCTTAGGGGTATTTCAGCAGCTGCCCTGCTGATGAAGAAGCACTAGGGCAGCTGAGGAAATTCGAGGAAATTTTAACTGTCCACCAAGAATAAAGCGCTGCAAAAGATTTCCAGCTTATCCCCTGTGTGCTCCAAGAGCAGCAGGCAGCATTCCCTTTCCGTATTTTTTCTGCTGTGAAGCAGAAACTCATCACGTAGATTGCTGGGGAAAGGGAAGAACATTCCTGCTAAATTAGAGTAGTAGCAAACGGAGGAATTGCAGTTACTCCAAGAGGAACATGCTCCAAGAAAATAAAAGGAGAAAAAAAAAAGGAAAGAAATCTTTTTTTCTCTTCCAATTAATTAACAGAATTAACTTTTCTAGGCTACGCTTCTCCCTGTTTGGGTCACACTAACAGTGCAGTTTATTTCAGTTAAAAAAAAAACTTTAGAGCTTTAAAAAAAGAGCTTTAAGTCTTCCTTCATCCCTTCATTCACCACTGAATCTTTCTCAAACGGCCACGGGCATTTCAATTCCTTTTCAACCCTTTTGCCACGTGAATTATCCGAGGCCACGGGGAGCGCGTGCCCATGCCCAGGCTGCGGAGCCCGCGTTTCGGCGGCGGCTCCTGCCAGCTGGAGACACATTTAACATTCCCGGCATGACTCCGGCGCTCCAGCCGCTTTCCCACATTCCACAGCTGGCCTCCCAGCACCGCGCGGCCGCAAACACAGCCCAGGGGCTCCTCTTCTGGCCACCGCTTCCCAGGCAGAGCTCTTGGAAGCGCCAGGGAATTCTGCTTCCAGCGCGGCGCTACCCTAAGGCCCAAAGGTCCCGGTGTCTCCAAGTGCTACGACTCTGTAGAAAACCCAGTTCTTTCCATTTGTTCTCCGGCTCCTCTCGGTTTTGTAAAAGCTCTGCATATCTTGGGAACCACAAAATGGTTGGGTGGCAACCCTGTAAAGTCCAGAACAAACCCGTATTCCGATGAGTAATCCCAGGGCTTTACAGCAGGATGCATTTGGAAGGGAAGTTTTTCAGGACTGCATCCTTGGAGCTCATTGTTAATAGCCCTTTTTGCAGCCTGCAGATTCACGCTGCTTTTCGAGGATGCCACATCCATGTTTGTCTTTGCGCTGAAGTTAAAAAAAGGAGGCTTGCAGTCTGGTTCATTTTTAATATCGTAATTAGTTTAATAGGTTATACTGGTTTATATTTTGTGCCTAAAAACAGATTTGTATCTTTTTTATCATGCTTTTTGTTTTAAGAAAGAAACAACTACAATGAATGAGTGAGTGAAAACATTTGCATTTAGTAAAATAGTGAGATTTTATGGCAGCAACTTTCCATAGAGTCGCAAGACAGAGTTTGTCTTCAGAAAGGCCAGTTCAAGCAATTTAAAAGTTAAGCATCCAACTTTTATAGGGACAACTTTATAGGGAGAGAAATCTATTGTATGCCCTGCATCTGCAGTCCTCATTTATCCACATCCAGTCACAGCGGTGGTTACAAACTGTGCAAACACAGACTGCTTGCATGAAATTCATCCCGCCCATCTGCGCGGTTGGGACATTCAGATCTACAAACGCACATTAGAAGCAGTGAACGACACCAAGTGAACATGTCATTGACTTTGTGACATATCAAGCAGGACTGTTAATCCCTCTGAAACTGGGTTTGCTGACCTGAAGTGAGCATGATGTGGGTATATAGCAACCACGAGACGATCATCATGATCGTGAAACCGATTCGTGGATCAGGACAGAGGACCAAGGCAATGCCTGGGTGTCATTGGTGTCATTTGAGACCTGCTCTGGGGCATAAAGAGGACCTGATGTTTGTGTAGCACCTTAAATAGATAGGATTTGGATTCACACATACGCAGAAAATAGCTGCCAAAAGATGCAGATTAATACTTTATTTTACTTTTTTTTATGTTTGCTCTTTAGGATGCTGCCTTAAAAAAAATCAAGCCACAATATTATCATTGCAACATAAAGGCATTTGCCCCACATTTTGAAATGTCAGGGAACATGCTTTTCCTTTCCTTGAAAATTTAGTCTTAAATTGTCAAATTTAAGTCAAAATTGAAGTAAAAGTCAAACTGAAAGAAAAGCATCTCTTAAATATGCTGTCAAACTTTTACAAACTATTTTGTATAAATTAATTTTGAGCTAAGTCTCTGCTTATGAGTCAATATAAGAAATAACAGCCAAGTTTAGAGCTATATTGCTTAACACAAATTTACCCGGGGACCCTAGACAACCCCTTATCTATAGAGCAATGCCTGGCACCAGCACACAAAGGAGCTAGCTATAAAAGCATGCTATTAGGTATCACTAAAGGCATTATTAAATGGGATGCCAGTAAATGTAGATTTGTATTGGTAGACATGAAAATGTTATTAAAACAAAATTATTTACAGTTGTAAGACCTGGAGTCTAGTACAATCTGCTTTTACCTAAAAGTAAATGGGAAAATTGCAATTCAAAATGAACTAGTAATTTTGGCTTTCAGAGTTTCTCCCTTTTTTTCATTTGGTGTAAACCCATTCAAATTGCTGGTATCACTCCGGATTGAACCTGGTATGGTTGGATACCAACAGCTTACCCACAGACCATGGAGGGGCATCTAACTGTGTAAAAATATTTAAATATTGTTAAGTCTATTTCACGCTAATTTTTTAAGCTCCTGAACTCCTGGATGGCGCATATTTTCATATAAAAATGTTCAAGTTCAGCATATGCCATGTTAGTTGATTAAAACGAATCATTGTATGTCGGCTTAAACATTTAAGAGCTTTATCACTGTTGTCACTGCTCTTGCACCAGCAGCTTAAACCCCTTTTCCAATACTCCGCTGGAAAACAGATCCAGCAGGACCCTGACCTGGACCTCCCCTCGCTGGGAGATGCAGAGCTCTGACAAACCCCAGCTCTGGTTCACACTGACCAACAGCAACACAAATATCACCCCCGACCTCTGTTTTATCATGTCATCGTGCCTCCAGGTTCATCATTTCCTTTCCATTCTCCTTTCCATTCCATCTGAATACCAGTCACGCCAAAGAGCGGCCCTCTCCGTTCTCCTCCATGCACAACGCTGTGCACGGAGCAGCTTTGAAGACGCAGGGAATTCCCCGCACAACCTGCACCCTTGCTATGCACTAACACATTAATTTCATATTAACAATTAACTTTGCAAGACAGCAACTTTCTTTAGATTTTCAGGCCACAGACAGAACGATGTTATTTAAAAAGCACAAACTTAGATACATCAAGACCATTTTCTAATTGTTATTAATATTTGCTTTTTATTAATAATCTTATTACAATGATTATATAGTAAATGTTTTCTTATTATTGAATAATTAATTTTTAATATTATTCCACTGACAAAAAGCCTTCCTGATAGGACTACTGGGAAGGGTGACATGTTATTGCTAGTTGAGTTTAGCTACACAATAGTCTGTGCACCATCTCGAAGTAAAATAATAGTACCATAATGCCACTGTTTTCCAACTGAATATTTGTCCCTACAAAAAATGGAAAGCACAAGGTGCCATTTTCTCAAAACTGAAAAAAATTATTGCAGAGTAGAGGGGTTGACAGCATAAAGCGATTATTATTTCTCTTGCTATCAACTCTGGTATAGAATAGAATATAATTATTCTATCATAACTGTAATAAACTGCAATTTCAGACAATAGCATGAATAATATCTGGTCAATGAGCAGTGAAAACGACTCAGTGAAAAGAACCTATAGTTAAAATACGCCAGCTTCAAGCGCCTAAATGTTACAAAAAATGTTTTATTATCTGATGAGCGAGTGTTATGATTATCTGAAATTACACAAAATTAACACTACTCCTACAGAAAGCAGAGGTCAAGAAGCCTAAATTAGGAAAAATAAAATTTGAAAAAAGACACTATTTATTTCAAGCACGTATGTTAATAATTTATTCACAACCTTTGAACTGTTCTTCATCTCTTTTGGATGCTGCTCAAAGTTCAGAGCGTTTTCCATACATACAATACAAAAACACAATCAGTGTCCATCTTTCTGCAGTGTCATCATCACCTGCCAACAACCTAATTAATTGTTCCAGATTTAAATACTCATACTGCATATATAAACTCATATCCTACAATAGCTTGGACCATTTTTACCAACTATATTAGCAGTTTTCCTTTAAAAATGTTCACTGCAAGAAGAAATCCTATCAGTATTAATTCTGCAATAGGTTAAATAACCATTAATCCATCCTTGCAGCTCAGAAATTCAGATCTGCATTTAAAACTGATGCAAGTTTATGTCTAGCCATGCCCATTCCATCATTTTCACATATCCAGTTTCCTTCTACGTTCCATAGGCAAAAATGTGAAGTTCCAGCCCGTGATGCGCTCGGACATCGTGGGATAGGATTACAACCGAGCGCTCTCCGTTCCTGTTTATATGAGGAGTTCCAAGAATGACGATCATATGAGCACAAGGCGGTCTGCAGCAGCGTGCTGACATGAAAGAAAAGTTCAGCTCTGTTGTTTAATTGTGTATGCCCCAGTGCTAGGCAACTCTCCAAACCTTGCTGTAAACATTGTTTAAGGTCCGTCCAGACCCGCACCATTACGAAGCCCTTGGTTTTTTACACTCAGCTTTAAACAACAATTGATTTTCATTATGTTTCTGTCCTGAACCACAGCTAAAGGCATCATATCAGGCTCATATTTTCTTTTACAGGATGATGAGCTGCCTGCTAACGTGTTTTAATATTGTGTTTATATGGGGCTATTTTCCTAGACAGAGCAACTGGTCCCTTTTCTTTTACTAACTTGGCTCTTTAGCACTGGCAACATTAAATTAATAAAAAAAGAAAATGCATATTCAATAAACATGGTTTTGAATGTTTTAATAGAGTCAAAAACACTTAATAGTTCCACAAGCTCCACAGTTAGACTGAAAATATCATTCATGTCCTAACAAGTAAGCGCGCACATAATAATGCAAAACTGGCACCATTAACTATAATGTGTAATCATTATGATTTTTTTTAATGTAAAAATATCTCCCAACTACAAAAATACACAGTTGAGGCCAAAAATATAGGACATGCGTGTGCTCCCTGAGCAGAGAACTGTTATTAGAGCAGCAGACTGGGTGTGTGTAGGCAGGCAATTACGAGACAAAGAACACTGCATTCCTCAACTGCAGCTCCGTATAAGAAGAAAGTTCATTTATTGCTCAAAGGACACCATTTACTGTGCTCCAAGTTGCTGTTATATATGTGCTGCTGTTTTATGCTCAAAAAGAGTGAAATTTCACCAAAGAAACAGCCACTATATTTGATAGAAATGTACAGTCATGCAAAAACCTTTTCAGGGATGAGTACTGAAAGATGCACTTTTTGCAATTTAGCTTTTACATTCCAATATAACAAAATAACCAACATAGTATTATTTCACTAATTCCAACTATTTCTCCTTAAAAACGCATGCAAAGTTCAATACAACTTTTTATCAACCTGTTTGTCCTAATCCAACTAAAAGCCATGGTAAAAGAGAGGCAAATTACCTAAGACTTGACCTGCAGAGGCCAGAAAACTTCCAATTTTGTAGTCATGTGAGTATTCTTAGCTACACAAACTGTTCCAAATGCTGTTCCCATGATTAAGCGTTTAAGGATTGTGCCACAAAGCTGATGCTCATTAAAACTGATATAAATGAAGTATTAACAAAACAACAAAACATCTCGTTTTGTTGGAACTAAGGTGTGTATCTCTATGTATATTTAAATTTATATATATTTAAATGAGTGTGTTGCTTCATTTTTTAACAGCTTCCTAACTATTCTGAGAGCATCTCTAAATAGTGAGATTTCCTTAATGGTCCTCAGGTAAAATAAGAGCTGTAAGGAATTGCATTTCCTTCACTGTTTCCTCTTATGCTGGATAAATACCCATCTCTATCACGCACAAATGATGCTCTGCAGACTTGGCTGCATCCTTAGGTTTTCCTTGTGTTGAGAAAGGCAACGGCTCCTCCCGCCGCCTTCCCTACGGGGCCTGGGAAGGAGGATGAGCTGGATGGGGAGCAATAGGAAAGGCGAGGGGCACTGACACCATAAAAGCTTAGATGCATTGAACAGTTTATGCTGAAAACCATTTATGTTTTCAGCATTTTTTAAAATAAAAAAACACACTTTGAGAGCTTCAGTAAGTGCCTCCCTATTGACATCAGTGTTTTCTCCTTTCTTGCAGAAGTACCTCTGAATATTTGGAAGTGCACCGCTTAACATTGGGAATCTTGAATTTAATTGGAGTGAAGAACTTCAGCAAATACAGGTAGTGCAAATACATTTAAATACTTTATAAATTTAGGCTGCTGTATATCCTAAGAAAAAAATATATATTGTCTTCCCAGTATAATACTCTTTTACTAGGAAAATACTCCATTTCAGCTATTTCTAACGTGTAATTTGATTCTGAACCCTGAGCTACATGTCAGTCATGGGACACATTCCTGGGTGATGAAGTATTACCTTGGAGATTCCATGCGTCCAAGCACATGGACAGCTCCTGTCCTGGGAAAACTTCTCTTTGAAGCCCATGAGAGTCACACGAGTAGAAGGTGCCAGAGACTACATCAGAGGGGCTTTTTTTTCTATTTATTTAGAATCAAATTCAACCCTGCATTACTTATTTAAGTCCATTTTCTTCCAATTACAGAGGTATAACTGAGCAGACTGGGTATCTCATGCTAACACTTACTGGAATTAAATTAAATTTATATGTATATGTCATTGTAAACATGGATTTTATACAACTATGTACTAACTTGTATTTTGCACTGCCACTTATTCTAGAAAGCTTTTAAAATAAAATTAAATTCATGGACCTACATAAATTTAATATTTATAATTTTCAAAAATGGAGACATAAAAAAAAGGCAGAGAAACCTCATCTGTGTTCTGCAAAATACTCAGGAATCCAATCTGAAAGCTGCATGCTGGCAAAATTCTCACTTAGCAATATAATGTGTTTACTTTGGGTATTACTGGATTTAGCCACCTAATTAAAACAATTAAAATTATTAATTATTGGACAAAGAAGTTAACGAAGTTTGAGTTTACATGATGAATTTAGCACACAAAGTTTGCTTAATTAAGCTCCATCTACATTTGGAAACTCACCAGAATGGCTCCAAAATATTTCTGATGGAGGCATGAACATAAGTGAACATTTGTGAAGAAAGAATATCTAAAATAGCATCTTTGATTATATTTTAAATCTGGAAAGAAGTGTCTATATGGGAATGTATAACACTCAGTAATTCCAGCGAAGTATTTCCTTAAAGATTCATTGCATTTTTAAGTTAGATAATCTCTAAATCTTTGCAGCCTCAATATTCTGCATCTTTGATAACTGTTTTTCTCTAATGTTCCGATGTATTTACCTCAGCATCATCAAACCTTAAAGGAACATATAAGGAACTGAAGGCTTCCACGTGAATAAAAATTATATCAGATTAACAGGGGGACAGTCTAAAACATCCCAACATTGATGAGTAGCTCCACGAGAGGGCAAACACTTTGCAGAGCAAGAACGCCTTTCCTTATGCAGCCGCCTTTGAAAGTGGATTAAGCTCTTCTGGATAACGGCGCTCTTATTCAAGGAGAAAGCCCTGCGCACTTGAAATTATTTGGGGATAATTATTGCAGAATACCTAATAAATCCCCATACCTGGCCCTGCACCAAGGCTTGCTGTGCAGGGCTGCACAACCCTCACCGCATGAAGCTCCTGCGGTCACAGGAAAGGAGTCAGGCTCCAAATCCCATTCTCGCAGGATCATTGGGCATGAGGGAGATGCGGGACAAGCCTGTTTGCCACAAAATTGCTGGGGTTTGGCCAGTTTTTGAGAATCATCATCAGCAACACAACCAAATATTAAAAAAGGCAAAAAAAAAAAAAAGTGATAAAAAAGTATCATTAAATCTTAGTGAAATTTAAGGTATTTTATTTTGATCAGATATATTTCAGCTTTAGGATAGCATAGTTGAAGTATGAAATTGCTATTTATTGTCTGTGCTGAATAAGTAACAAAGTGCATTTTGTGGGAGCCCATTTGGGCAGAGCTGCTGACGCGATGCAATGCATCGCACCAGCATAACGTTCTCCAGAAGGAGAAATCCCATCTTTCTGTGCAATCCCAATTTCTGTGTAAAACCATCATTTCTACCCCTGCAATGGCTACAGCAGAAGCTAAGACCAGTTCTGGAAATTTCAGAAAAACTGAATTGAAATTAGGCAAGTGGCTCCTATCTCTCTTATAGGAAAACGTTCTTCCCTGGTACTGCCCTTAGTATTCCCAAATTTTCTTTATTCCTGCCTTTCTCTCCAAACGGAAAGCCTAGCTCCCAGCTCAGCAGTGTGGAGCAGTATTCCGGGTTCAAGCACTGGCTCCGGCTGTTGAATGGGATCTTATTTTCTAGCACCTTATTTTCTATCTGAACATGACCAGAACAACATGCTTCTACCGTACACACATCCATGCACTAACACTAGATAAAAACAAACAGGTAAATATTCTGGAGTAGCACAAACAGCACAAATGAATAATAAAAACTTTAATATAAGAAAGCATGGTGCATTTAAAGACACAAAAATACCTCATTATAATCTCAATGCTTCATTCTGGCTAACGTATTATATAATTTCAGCTGCACTCTGCTCTCCACACACACTTTGTAGCTAGACCAAGACCAAGGCAGATGCCTTCTAAATTTTAATTTTCCCTCTGCTTAGCCACTGTTGCTTGGAATAGCACTTGATACGGTAATACTGATATTCTGGCTGCTGTGTTTATTTTTTTTAATATATTGTGAATTTTCTTGGGTTCACAGAGAGAAGAGGATTTCAAAACCCATCAAATACTAAAAAGAACAGCAAGATCATCACACTGTGAAGAGCGCGTTCCTAAACTGACTGTAGTGTCAGTGCAGGTCGGGCACAGCGGTAAGTGCCGGGCTTGTCCTCCGAGCATCCTTTGTCCTCTCCCAATCTGCATCCAGCAGGACGCTCCCAGCGGTCCTGCCCGAGCGGGTCCCCTTCTCCCTGCACAATAACCTTTAATTCCTGCCCATATTCCACCGTGCCCAGAGGAGCTCCTGCGGGATGGAGCCTTTGTGGGAAGGCAGCTCCTCCCGGGCAGCCTGGCAGCTCCACTGTCCCCTCGTGCCATGTGCTGGCACGGGGGCCTTTTCTCTTTTCTGCCTTGTTCTTTTTTTCCCCCCCTTATCTTTTCTCTACAGTGATTTCCCCCTTTCAGATCAGTTCTCCTTACTTTCTCCACCTATCCGGCTTTGTATTTTTCACCTCCCTTTGCCTTTTCTCCTCAAATGTCACCTCAAACAGCGATGTCAGGCTCTAGGGACAGGCCCATTGCCAGCTTTGGAGGAGTTCAGCCCGCTCCTGCAGATAAGCTCAATGCAGAGGGGTAGGGAAAGCCCAGCTCAGCGGCCACAGGGAATAACCATGGAAAACAGCACTGGAATTCTGCTTAGGATCTACGGAAATTCAGTGACCAGCCCCTTTAAATTGAAAAATGGGCTAATGAAATAACGTGAAAATTAATGGCACTTTTTTTTTTCTCATTTCTAAAATGAAAGGTAAAATTCCAGTGCATGATTTTTCTGCATAAACTGTATTCTATGGCCATGAAAATACAGAATGTGTGGAGCTTAGAAGAACTAAGGACTAAACTTATGGAAAAACTACAACAAAGTGCCCATTCTATGGATAAATGCCTTCATTATACACACACTGAAACTCAGGATATTTTGTAAATAATACGCACACGTACATATATACATCACTAAATCGTGCAAGTGTCCCAAAGCACAGACTATCCTACACTACATTGCAAAGTATCAGTCATGATAACCAGCCAAATCAAACAAATTCATCAGCAGTGATTTTCTCTACCAATTAACAGATGAATCTGAAGTAAAATCTACATTCAAGAGACATTTAAAAGCATTAGTTTCCACTCCTATAGCACAGAGATCTGCAGCATCTTCCCTAGAGGATCACAGCAATCAGGGAATATGCAGCAGATTTTCAGTCAGGATAAACATCTGTGAGGATGACACTCAGATAAATCCTTCAAAATGTCCATCGCAGGAAGGCTAAAAGCTCCGTTATTCAATATATACGTTCCTAGACTTTATGTGAAAATCAGTAAGACGAGCCATTTATTCCAGCTTTGATAAAGTTGAGTAGGGTGTAAGTAGGCATGGAAAATGGCCCGCTATATTTCATATGAGTAAATATGAAGCATCCATTATTCATGGGATCATTATTCAATTATTCATTTGACACAGAATTACATTCTACACTTTTAAAAGAAGGGACGTGGTAGCAGATATTGTGTAAGCCTCTTTCTAAAGGGCAACGTGACAAAGGAAGCCTCTGTAATTCTCCTTTTATTTTGGAAATTCCATGTTTTTTGTGGTTTCTGAAAAGATGCATGGCTACTCACTATATAAATGTTAGCTTATAATCTGTTTATTCTCCTGCTTATTCCCAGGCCCCCAACTAAATAAAATCCAAGAACAGCATTTAAAGTTCCTGAGAGCAGGAATACCCCCTATGCACAAATATCACCTCATTTATTCACAGCTTTTGTAAAAATCTTCACTTTGACTTATGTTCAGCTAGACCAGCCACCATCAAAGTAAGTATTCTGAGAAGGAAATAAAGAAGCGTTCAGTTAGGTGGTTTTATTTCCGTGATTTTCAGTCATTTGATCATTCTGCTGAGTCAGCAATTTCTGACTAGGGGGAAGTCATCTTAAAGGAAATTCACCCAAATGATGTCTGCTTGTAAAGAAACAAGATTTAATTGGGGATTAATTATTCCTTATTTAATTTTTAATCCACGTCCAAGACAAAAAAAGAGTTTATCAAAAAAAAAAATTATATTTATGCAGGAAGAGGAAATGTCATCCTAGAGCAGTGATTTGATAGCAGAGCGTTACAATGAGCAGCAGTTCTGTAGCGCTAGGTTTGTGCCTGGAGGAAAACAAACAGACAAACCTAATTCTTAGAATTTAAGTAGCTTAAACAGGGTATTTGCTTAAGTGGGATAAGGGAATTCATATGCCAAGGAGATTATTGAAATGTCATTTTCCCATTTCTACAGTGCATTCTCTGTCAAACAGAAAGGGGATCTCCTCGGGATCTGTCCTTTACAGATCTGCGTCACGACTTACAATGATGGAATATAGAAGGAATGAAAACAGACATTTCAAAGCCCCTTAATCTGATGATTATTATCAATTATCAAGGTCTAATGTATAGAATCACGGATTAATTTAGGCTGGAAGAGATCCCTGGAGCTCATCAATCCCAACGTTCCCGGGAAAGCAGGCCCACCAGGACCAGGTTCACAGTCCACGTGGGATTTCCAAGGATGAAGGTTCCTCTCTGGGCACCCGTTCGCCTACTTGGACACAGCTCATGGAAAAACGGGTTTTCCTCATATCCCATTAGGATTCTTTCATGGCACAGCTTGTGTCCAAATGATATGATATGATAAAATTACTAGATCTGCATCCTAGGGATCTGCTAGAACATATGCTCTACCGAAAAGAAACTGTATTTTCTGTAAATAACTCAAAGAAACATCAAAGAATCAACTGCAATCACCAATATTTTTTTCAGAACAACCCAAGAATCTGAATTTTTGGCTAGCTGGCCAAGTCAGAAGGAAACCAGAGCCATTCTGGAGTTTGATGCTGTTGTAGAGATGTCCCCCCAAGACACTCACATGCACTGTCCTCATCTCTTTAATACACAGTTTTACAAACAAATGGTCACTAATCCAAACAGCTACCTGGAGGACCCCAGCAGGTCGCAAACACCATAGCTGAAATTCAAAGTTTAGATCCTAATCCCTTCCTAAATGTGTTTTTTCTTGGAGACAGAGTGTTTTAGCTAGTGCTTTTCCAAATGAGTCACTAACACCCTTGTCTTAATTCCGCAGCTGCCCCTCGTTGGAAGTGCCCTCACTGCACGATGAAATAAAACATCAATGTTGCAGGATGCTGAAAATGGAAAGTTAACGGTAACATTATGCTACAAGGCCTCTTTTAGCCCCATTCCCACCAGATTTTCTTTTCCCTCCTCTTTTCCCCCTACCTACCTTAAGCCTTCCCAGCATGTATTAAGGCAACAAATTACATATTTTCTTCCACGTTCATTGGTCATAAGAATAAATACACCCTCAAACAACTTTTTCAAACACGTTGGGCACTGATAATTTAAAATAATAAAATTTAAATCTTACTATACCAATTTAGATACAATTTAAAATAGTAAAATATTTCTATTTTATTACTATTATTGCTATTTTAGATTATTACTACTTAGAATACTATTTAGATTGTTATTTTTAGATTATCACTACTACTATTTAGATTATTACTATTTTAAATTGTACCTATATTTGTTAGTTAGATAGGAGTTATCTGCATTTATACACAACTACCAGATTTTGGTAACCTGAGGGGTGTATTTCCGATCGGCTTAGATCTTTCACCATTCCTGCCAAGGACATGGAAAATCTTTATGGTATTTATTTATTTTCAGGAGAAGGAAGCACCATGACTGTGCGGTACAGAAGCGATGCCCACTTTTCCCAGGAACAACTACGCCCACAGCCAAGCAAATCCCGGAGTTCCTAGGAATCTCAGTAGTTGCACTCCTATAAAAACATATAATATTTGGATTAGTTTTGCATTATTTTAGCCACACGGGTCTCTTGACTCAGTGCACGGACACAGGAAGGGACAGGAATGAATTGCTGGGGGCAACAGGGAAGAGCAGACTGCACTTTTTGGCCCCTGTGCATACTTAGGTAAAATTAAAGTGATTACGGAGCTATGCCCTGAGGGATGGAAGAGGTCATAAATACTAGCACAGCCTATAAACAGCTATGGGAATTGTGTGTTGCCAAGAGACAAGAAGGGAATTCGGTTCTTATCCTGTAGGAAAACCCATGGAGCGAAGCCTGGTCCCTCTACCCCTACAAGGAGGATCAACAGTTGGCACCAAAGTGGCCCTGAACACTTGAGTGGCCCTGAGCAGCAGTATTTATCCAGTTGGAATGATCTTGAAGCCTGTGGTCTTGGATATACATTGGGATTCCAGAAGTCCTGAAATATATATTGTCGGAGCAATCGAGATCCAAAATATTCTTAAATGCTCTGGAATGCCACAGGGTACATGAGCAAGTGAGTCCTGGTACCCATGGACATACCCATGTCCAAGCTCTTCGTCTGCCTCAATTACGAGATAATATAATTCATTTTAGAATTTAATATAATTAGAGTTAAAGGCAGATCTCAGTATTTATAACCAAGATTTAAAAAAAAATGCATGAAGTCAGGTAATAATTATCACCTATTAACCAGAGTAAACATGTCTTGAATGTGTTGTGTGCTGGTATCCTGGCTGAAAAACAGTTAAACTCACATTTAAATATTGTATCAGTTTTTTTCCAACATTTTTTCCCAAACATTCTTTTTTTCCAACATATTTTTCATTTGTTTAACTAAGCAAGTGATTTACACTGGGAATAATTACGGGATCACTATTTTGTCTACGCCATAAAACAAGCATACAAAACGAGCAGAAATGGGTACATATCATCACATAACAGATTTTTGGCCGAAGCAGAGCATTTATCCTGAAAAGACAATTTCTCAACCAGAAACCATAGTTTCGTGGAAAAAAACCTAACTTTTAAGCTACTGTGTTATTAATTCTCTATTATGATTGCTTGGAAGGCCGAATCTCAAATATGCAACTGCACCAAGTTGTATTTTCCACCTTGTTCAAACTTATTTCTACCACAATGAAATGCCCTTCATTAGGAGCACTGCATTAGCAGCAGCAATTGCCTTTTTGAGTAGGAGTGAAGGATCCACCATGAACACAGATGGCAAAAACCAGTGCTTGGATTTAAAGCAGCTTAAACATCCCCTCCAAGTTTAACCTGGATGCACCGTGCTATATCCTAAGTATGTATCACCTGAAATGCATGGTTTTATTGAATAAAAAAATGAGAAAACAGAGCTTTAGAATATTATTTTCCACAGGAAAATGTCAATGATTTTGCCTATCTTTCCTTTGTTCCCGCAACACTCAGTGCAAACTTTGAACTTTACTCTCAGCAAATTGAGATTGATACCCAAAATGTTATTCTCTAACTAGAAAGAAGTATTTTGAAGTGTAATGCTTCTTTTACAAATAAGAATCTAAAAAGGATAAGCAACTATGGTTCATGGAAAAAAAAAAAACTATAATTGTTACTTTTGTCATAAAGATATACTTAAAAATAAATAAATAAATAAAAAGTTTTATTCACAGAAAGTTAATTCCTGCAACAAACTTACAGGATACTTTTCACTACTGCCTTGGGATAATGGTTTGAAGGTAAAGAAGGAAAAATGCTGGTACAAATCAGACTTACTGTGAAATTCTGATCTCTTACGGCTGTTGCCTACTTATTGCAGACAAGTAGGTCACTGAAAACTGATTTGAGCAGTTTTGGAAAACAGCAGGTACTTGGGTAGTTGACACCAAAGGCAAAAACTGGATTTTTTTCCATGACAAAAAAACCATATATTGGTTTATCGCTTTCGTACAAGGGCTGTGATGCCACCAGAGTTGAGACCTGACTCATGCACCAGCCTTGAAGCTCCCATTGCATCACGGAGAAGGACCAGGGTTTTGCTGACATTTGTTAAATGAGGTCAGGAATGTACAAGGATGAGCTTAGTGTCAAACTTACCGAAATTACACCGCTAAGAATCTGTCATTTCTGTAATTAATGACGTGGGGAAAATGCTTTCTCCACTGGCATTTGCAAGGTCACTCTCTGAGCACAAGTATATTCATACTACT
Source organism: Crypturellus tataupa (assembly GCA_034781795.1). NCBI lineage: Eukaryota > Metazoa > Chordata > Aves > Tinamiformes > Tinamidae > Crypturellus > Crypturellus tataupa. Next base: position 6,834,278 of record JAWLRI010001089.1, read on the forward strand.
TGTTCTTCCAATAAGGAATTCCTTCGTTGTTTCAGCAAGGGATGAAAACCACGGCTTTTTGCCCCAGAAAGAGGACAAAATCACCATGTAGATGCCATGGCCACAGCCCCCATCCACACGATCCTCATGCGGAGGTTGGATGGTGCAACCAGCCGGTTCCTGGGCACAGGGAAGGTCCAGAATCCCGTGTCCCTGTGGATCACCTCCAGATCAAGCACACTCAGGATATCCCGGCGTGAATCAAGTTTCCAGCGAATCCAACGTTCCCTTGAACTCAAAGGCAAAACCCACGTTGGCTCCAATGAAATCCATTTGCAAGAGGAAGCTCCACAAAGGGGTTTTATATTAAAGCGTCTGCATCTTCATTCAAGGAATTATATAGTTACAACCACGAGGAACGACACATTGGCCCGGGCTCTTCCTCATTCCTCTGAACAATGCGGATCTCCCCGCGGATTCCCTGCGCTGGAACATTCCTCCCGTCACCAGTATTAACAACGTATCCAGTTACATCCTATTCCGAACGCGGATTTGCCCACTGGGCTATCTGATAGGGCTTCTTAAAAGCAGCTCTGATACAGACTAATTCAAGGCAAAACAAGTATTTCAAGGCAATGATGAAAACCATTTGCAAAGCTCTGCATGACCTTTGCACACTCGTACTGCAGTTGACCTTATACATTTCTAGAAAATCTGCAATTTTGGCAAACACAAGAACTATTCTAAGCTTCTAAAGAACCTATTTTGAGTTTGGTTTACCCAAAATTAAACTTAAAAAATTAAAAGGAGTCTTAACTGTGACAAGGATAGAGATTTCCCACTCAAAAGAAGCTGGCTGGAAAAATTACATAATACAGCTAGAGCTCTGAATTTTCATTACAACAAAATTTTGCATAAAAGGAGAAATTTATGTGAAAGAAGTGAAGGTAAAAAGGCAGCGGCCTCTCTATAAAGGGGCATCTGGAGAGATGCAAAGAGGCAGGAACACATCCAAGGGGCTAAGGGGGCTGACAAACAGGATCGGGATCTGCAGCATTTTGCAGACATAGTGAATGTGGAATGAATCCAGCTAAACTGATTAGAATTAGCAATCATTTACCCTGAGAAAAAGCAGGTCACAAGATAGTACCATTTTTTAGAGGGCAACAGATCTGCTTTGAGTGCAGGGGCACAGGCACCCGTTAGGGTCCAACACCTTCTGCAGCAGAAGGTTCAATATCAATGTATTTAATACCAGATTGAGCATATTATACTATGAAGTTTCCTTTGGCCACTAATAAGACAGTTTCTGATCTGTTGTTTAACCCTACAGTAATCTCAACAGATTTCCCCCTTCCTCTGCCATGAGCAAAGATGAAATATTCCCATTTCCATGTTCACTGTCATCAGCAAGAAAATAAGTCTTTAATAGAGCAAAATCAGCCCCCTCACTATCTAGCACAATGACCTTGCACCAACCTGTGGTGCCTTCTGAAATCCACACAAAGTGCAGAGATAGGAGTTCATTCCACAGCCACCAGGATGCTAATTCTGCAAAAAATGCTAATTTTTAGCAAAAAGATCCCTTTAAGAGTTCATTTCTTTCAAACTGTTGTAAGCAAATACCATACAAATGAATTAGGATTCCACTATCACATCAGCATTATCTTTTACTATATAGCACTTGGGTTTTAAATAAACCATGCTATCTATGTAAAATGTTACAGTTTACTAAGTCACTTCTATGTCAACAAACTTCCTTTACGATACACAAACTTATCAATAAAATTAGACAGTTATAGTTTCATATTCCAAATAAAACCCATCAACATAGCTGGTTACCACAATTCATTTGCAGATTATTCTATGGAATGTCACTGAATTCCATCTGGTATTTAGTAAAAGAAAGATAAAGCCTGAATTCCCTTCTATTCCTTACTTGACTAAACCACATTTTGGCCTACTGATATATATACACATTTGTGTGTGTTACTTGAGCTGTTCTGCTAAATATTATAATATTCTGCCTGGTACAGGGATACTTTATTCTTATTCAAAGAGGTCTTTAAGCATTAGTAAAAGACATCACCTTAATTAACATTATTTTCTACAATTTTGAAGCACAGAAGCTCTTTATTATAAATAAAATATTAAGGAAAGGAAAAACAACAGAATGGATATTGGAAAAGCAGTAGCACAGACAAAGTCTTTAGGGAAGAGATCTAAATGCTTGGAAATATTGAACTGGGAGATATTTTTATGACGCTCTCTGCTCCACCAAACAATGCTGTCATAAAACACACATTTATTTGAAGATGAAGCCAATTTAATGGATATGTCAAACATGCAATTTGCCAGAGCAAAAATTGAGTGTGCCTGGAAGACAGAGAAGGTTTTCCAGGCTTCATTGCAGCCATTTCAAACTTTCTACTTGCAATTCCCTAATGATTTTTCCTATTAAAGCCACTTTTGTTTCGCTCATTCATTGAAGCCCGTGGCTCCTCTGCTCTGTTTGATGCTGAACTTGAGATTAGGGGGAGAGGTGCCAAATCAGGGCCAATGTTTACATTCCTCCCCGTATATATTACTGAAATGGCCTGCAGACTTCATGCATAAGTGCTGGAGATCATAATAGATAAATACAACAGCATTTTTTTGAATGTATAGCAAATTTCTGTGCCAATTAAAGCAGCTGACAATATCAGAGCCATTAGGAATGCATGCAACTTTTAATGAATATTTCTGTGCTCTCTGCAGGAAAAAAAAATCCTTTAATCTCCTAATTATTGATCTGCAGCTTATTATCATATTAGATTTGTACAATATGGGAAACAAAAAGTTCTAGTATCCAGATTTCTTCTATTGCCCCCTGAATTTCTGTGCCACCACTCATCACACACCCAACAAAGGCTATTCTATTCCTTGATAAACAGCAAAGACTTCCCCCAAATTACTGCAAAAAGAAAGAAATTAAACACAGGATAACTGTTTAGGGACCAAACTGAAAAATATGAATTAAATTTATTTTTCTACATGTACAGACAGGATCCATAATGAGAAGACTGCTTAGAGTACTGAATTCTACATCCTTGAATACTGAAACCTACAATTTTTGGTCTCTGTATTTATGACAAAGGGCCACCTTTTTCTTTTATTTCTCCTTTAAAAATCAACGTGTCTGAGAATAGGAAACTTTGACTCAAAAGACACTCAATTTCATGAGTTTTGGTCAAATGTCTGTGGGCCCTAAGGCAATTTCAAGCTATATAATCATATAGCAAGGACTGTTTGGAAGATGTCATTGACTGTAACACAAATCAATATTAAATTATCTGTGCAGGAAACGCATTTTCAAAGGACGGTCCATCAAGCTCTCCCCTAGGATCATGGGTTTCTAGGATCATCCCCTAATAAACTGGAATGACTTCCAGCAGTTATCCCCTTCTTCAATTATTTACATGGCAAAAAAGGCAAATGCCATTGCTTTATATATATGTATATGTGTGTGTGCATATATATTTAATGCTATATATTTGATTTGTAACTTACTGATGCCAGGTAAAAATTAGCAAGGTAAATATTGCCAAAGACTTTTTCCACCTGAGAATATTTATATAAAAATGCTGAACATTAAGGGATGCAAAAGGCTATCCGTCCCACTTGGTATTTTTCTTAAAAATAATTCATCTACCATCTCTAGTTAAAGATAACTGAAGTGATTACCCTGCAGCACAACCTTTAAATAAAATTAATATTAAAGAATCGACCCAGATGTCGATTACCCATTTAAGAGAAAATTAGCTGTTTAGTACCACTTTTGTCATATTTGTATCAGTTTCTGTCTGTATAAAAGCACATTTCCAAGCCTCCTCGCTGCTCACTTGTAAAACATCCCCAGACTGTCAAACCGAATTCATTTCTCAGCCAAACAGCACAAATCGCATTTCATAATATCGCAACGTGGGGCAAGCTTGTGGACGAAGAGAAATAAAATTCCTCTGGCGTTGCGACAGGAGCAGGACGCTCCAATACCAGCAAGAAACGTTATAATCTCTATAAAAAGGAGGAAAAAAGTTGGCGCTGGAGGCGCATTCGGGTCTGGTTTGGGTGGCGCGGGGAGCGGAGCTGGACAGGGTGATGTGAAATGTTCCAGACAGCTGATGCAACCTCCGCTGCATCTGCCAGGTCGCAGTGATGCTGCGGGCGCAGCGGGACGCGCTGCCCTCCCTGCCTCAACGCAGAGGGTGGAAAAAAGAAGGAGGAGAGAAAGAAGAAACCGCGGAGGCAGCGGTAGAGCCGCGAGAAGGGCTCGAACCCCCGCGCAACGCGGAGCGCCGGGCGCCGCGTCCCCAACGCGGCCGCAATCGGGGTGATGCGCGGGGGGGACCCCGCG
>JAWLRI010001089.1:6838749-6934104 GCA_034781795.1 Crypturellus tataupa
AGGGCGGCCCCGGGCGGGCGGTGCCGAGGGCGGGCAGGGCGCCCCGCTCCGCTTCGGGCCCGCCCCGCCGGGGCGCCCCGCTCCGCTCCCCTTCGGTTCGGTTCGGGCCCGCCCCGCCGGGGCTCCCCACTCCGTTTCGGTTCGGTCCTGCCGAGGTTCCCCGCCCCGCTCCGGTCCCGCCGAGGTTACCCTCTCCGCTGCGGTGCCGTCGGGGCGCCCGGCTCCGTTTCGGTCGCTCCGGGGCTCCTCGCCCCGCTGCCCTCCCGCCGGGGCGCCCCGTGCTCCCGTCCCCCCAGAACAGCAAGCTCAGAGTCCACAGGAACCCGCGTCCTCACGTTTTGTTCTCCCGATTTCGGAGGTGGCGCCGCGCTCCGCGCACAGCTCCTCTCGGGGCGCTGGGTGCCAGGGCAGGAAGGTCCGCGCGGGTTCCCAAGTGTTTGGGGTTTCTTTCCAGCCGGTGTTCAATACATTTGGGCTGCTCGGCAGAGTGCAGCGTCTCGGAGCAACTGGTGAGCGCAGAACCTGCAGGTGTCAGTGAGGGGAGAGGGAGCAGCCCAGGAGGGAGAGTATCGAGCTGGAGAGGAGAGGGCTCTGTGCTGGAGCAGGGACACCCTGCGCCCTGCAGCGGGTCACCCACAGGGTGAGCTCTGCCCCTGCCTCACTCTGGCTCTCTGCACCTTGCATTGGTGTTGCTATACCAGGTCTATGTGCATTTTGAGCAAGCGGAGGCTGTTCCGACCTAAGGGTTGGGATGATCTGTGTGACTGACACCATGCTTCCTCCTCATGCAGGTGAGAGGCAGCGTGGGTTAGCAGCTGCCATGCGCTGGGTGCTGCTGCTGGGCCCTCTCCGAGCCCCATGGCACTGCCCCGAGACCCAGCTGCACCTGGCTCTTGGGTTAAACCATTCCCGTGCTGCAGTCGAACTCCAGGCTGCTGCTGCTGTGGACTCAAAACTCCTGATCCTGCTGGCTCAAAAGCAGCTCGGGACTTTTCAGCACACGCGGCAGAGGCTGATGTGAAGCGTCACCATGTAATCCCGACGTGCTTTGTATGAGTTTGGTGATCACTGAGCTTAGCTGAACACTTGTGAGTATACGGCATCTTTTTCTTGAAGACACCAAAATATTTTACCAATGGAGACTGGGAAACTGAGGCACAGGGAGTGAGTTCATGTAAAGCAGGATGAAATGAGGACCTGGAAACCTGAGCCCAGTACATGGGGCTGTTCTGCCATGAAGACTTGTGAGTGCTTGTAAAACACCTCGCGACTCCCAGGCTGTGGGAGTCACGTCTGATAAACTGAAACTTACCCCATGTCATCTTGCCCCATGTCATCTTACCCCATGTCATCTGGATCCCTTAGTCACAGCAAGCGGGTCTTTTTTCTTTAATCTAGAGGGATCACTGAATGCAGACTAGAAAGTCCCTTTGGTAGGTCTCCATCTGCAAGGATCAGATGTCCCCAAGGCAGGGCCCCAGCCTGGCATCAGGGGTTGGATGTAGCACAAGCCTGAGCCAAGAAATCCGCCTTGGAGAAGCTCTACTCTGCAGGTGCTATGACAGGCTGCCATCCCCTCATCATGGCTAGATGATCCCTAGACCACTTCTACCAGCAGAAGCGCCCAACTTTGCAGGAGAGGCCAAGTGAGGTCCAAGGAAGGACTTTGATCTCTGGGATCCAACCCGTTGTAACAGACCCCAGGCTCCTCCAAATACACAGTCAGTGCTCCCTGGCAGGACAGAGTTTCGCCCCAGGATGTCAGGAGGGACCACGTGGGTTCCTCTGTCGCAGATACGCCGGTGCTGAGCGCTTGCACCAACAGCACCTGTCATCCGCGAGGAACACGGGTGCTCTGAATCACCAGCTCCCTATTAAAGGACAATGACACACGTTCTCTTGCTTGTCACATGCCCGTACTTTATTTTTAACTGAAGTTTGATTGTTAAGCGGATTCTGAAGCACTTCAAGGTGGTGCTTGCACATGGGCTGTGCCAACATAAGGTAGGAGTCAAGTCGTTCAAAGTAACAAAGTATTTCTGGCCCCGTTATCTCCAGCTTCATAACCAGTGCGGATCTTCCATTTTCTCCCGCGATCAAGACTAGAGGCAGACACACAGCATGACAGATATTTTGCGACAGAACAGAGATTCTATGTGCACATCACAGTGGGGACCAACAGCGTGAGGACCTCAAATCCCTACCTTCCTCCGGAGCCAGGAACGTCTCGCTGTGCCAGGACCCCGGTTGGGATGTATTTGACTATTGAGTGGCCAGTGGAAGAGAACTGAGATTTTATAATGGTAAGAGATATCAGTTTGTCATACCCTGGAGCTCAATTCCCAAACGCCAACATCAGATGTCCCTTGCAGTCTATGTTGGCTACAGCCAGACCTCCTGGGCCAGCTGGTTCCTTGCCCACACGAGGTTTAGCTTGATTCTCCTTCCTGATACGTCCACCCCATGGACATCACTGCTCCACAACAGCCCACAAACGGGGCAGGGAAGAGAATTTCACTTCAGCCTCATGTGGTGCAAGGGAAAGGGAAGCAGCAGAGCTCGGAGCTGCAGCAATGGGCACAAGCACAGGACAGTACCAGAGGTCTCCACGGGCATAAGCACAAACCAGAAACAGTTGCTGGCTACAGAAGGAAGGCAACATCGAGAGCTGAGGAGAAACAATTTTAGGGCTTAATTAAGAAAGAATATCTGCCCAAAATATGTAAAGCAACCCGTGCATGGTGAAAACGCGATGGAGATGACAAGACGATACAAAAGATAGTTACAGCCCCTGCAAGAACGGGAACAAAGGAAGAACTGAGAAAGAAAAATTGTTCGGTAATTGCCACCCCCAGGTAGGGATGCAGAGGCTGAACAACTCTGCCACTCAAACAGCAGCCAGTTCTCCCCTCCTTTTGGCAGCAAAAAGTGCTGCTTTTTGATTCTCCGCTCACCACAATCTGCTGCTGCAGCAAATCATCTGTAAAATGGTATATTTTACCACCTAATTGGACTAATTAAATTAGAATGATAAATACCTGTGTGCATGTGTGTGTGTGTGTGCACATGTGGGCATTTTCTGCTGCATCCCTCCAACAGGACAAGGTGGTGGATGCCGGAGCACCGAGCCAGGGTGAATCTGGATGCACCAGGGCATTCACTGAACCTGCAGAAGAGCAGCCCAGATGCACGTGGTGGTTTCCACGGGCAGGGAGGGTTGTATGTCCAGGTGTAACCACGCTTCTTACAGCTCCTTGGACATCTGGGAAGACAGGCACATCCAAGATTGTTCCAGGGGCTTCCCTGCGCCCTGGAGAAACAGCGGCAAGAGAAGGCGCTTGCAAGCAGGCCAACCATTCGTGTGGGAGCCAACACAACTGTGGAGAACACGGTCACAGCACATGGGGATGGGTCAACCCAGCACACCCCCAGGGGAGACCACTCTCCTGCTCCCTGCTCCTTCCTGGAGTCACCTGGGATCCTCGGGTTTAATGTCCACCAGGGTCCTCTTGGGCAGCAGCCTTGGGAGGAGGAAGACAGGGACTAGGTCTGGCCTGAAAAGTGCAGCTGATGGTGCAGAGCTTGCAGGACAGAGGCTTCTCTGCTCTCTGTCCATCAGACTCACAACTAAGGTGTTCGGACACCTCTCCTGGGAGGCAGAAAGAGGCCAAGCCAAGCAGGGTTGACCTCATACCTCAGATGGGAGTGATTCCACCCTTGGCATAGGTCCCTCTTCGTGATTTGTCACGCTGACAGTGCTGTCACACGCCCAGTGCCTGCATGGAGGGGAAGGCTCAGATCCCCCCAGTACCGTTCACCAAGGTGGTGCCTCCTCACCAAGGAGCCAACCAAATCATGTCTCAAGAGGCCCTGTGGGACATGTGTCAGCAGATGGAAGACACCCAAGCTGTTTGGATCACACAGAGAAGCTGTTCCTACAAACCTGAGGGCATATGCTGTATTTCTCCTCTGTATGGATCATCCAGACACCAGCAGAGGGTGGGCAGATGCAACCCGTCCAGCTGATGCAATGTGCAGAGACTGGGATGTGCAGGGGAGAAGCTGTTCTTGCACTCAGCACACACAAAGCAAGGGAGAAACCTCCTGTTGTTTATCTGTGCCTCAATTTGCTTCTTCATAAAATACCTAATTAGTTGTATTTGTTGATATACTGGTTCGGTCACTCCTATTTAACCCAGCTAATAAATCTTAGCACTGAAATTATTCGTCCTACACTTTCAAGTGATGCAATTTTCCCCAGTGCCCTAGGCTTATTTAGGGCTGAACCTTCAACTGTCCCTGTATCCCCTCTGTATGGAAAATCCGAGGGTTAGGGACCAATTGTTTTTCCTATCCAGCTGGAAAAACCTTGCATTAGACATGAAAGGTGATTATCCCAAGGGCCAGAAAAAGGTGTATCCTTGTTGTGGGCATCTGCAGCTTCAACAGGAGTACCCTCTTTGTGGACAACCATTTTTGTTCCCATTTTTCACACACATATTTTACTTAATTCCAGTTACTTTTACTCTATTGAATGATGTATTCGAAGGAAAGATTATGGGCCTTGACACATGGAGTGTTTTAACACTCAAAAGAGCATTAACCCAACCAGAATGATGTCCTAATCACAAGTCAGCACCAAAGTCTGCAAGCCTGTGCCACACCAGGATCAAAACTGCAGTGGAAAGCCCTGAAGAGGAAGAAGTGAAGATACCGTCCACCTATAGAGACCTTTATGGGTCACGAATGAACTAAAATCCCTTCTGGTTTTGTTATTACAGCATCAGTAGGTTGATGTTCCACCTTCTGCTGGTGCTGTTGTGGAGACAAGGGGGCATGTTTAAAGCCGTGGGATTCCCACAAGGAAAATTCCTCTTTGAAAAATGCAACTATCAAGAGCTTCCTAGGAACAAGTCTTTCCACCAACTCTGTAAAGGCTGAATATGTCAGGGACTCCAGAAGCATTTCAATTTTTTCCCAAAAGGGCTGTGTGTAATGCATCTGCTCAGCCCTTTAATCAGGCAAAACTCTTCTGGAGCTCCTGTGGATTTTTGCATTAGGGAGACCCAATGCATTCTGCACATTTCTGCACATTTAGAGGTAGGGTGATTGCGCTTGTGGTTCTGCAATCCACCAGTACCTGATGCTTCCTATGTCCTTCCTACAAGGCACATTACAGATAGGAATAGGAATATGAGCTCCCACTTTGCTCAGGGTGGAGGAACATTGACTTTCAGCTCTGCAGAGCCCTCGCTCGAGCCTCGAATGCAGCTATCACAGCTGAGCACAGAGAGCTATTGAGGAGCTGCCTAAAACAAGGCAAAAGTTAGCTTTATTCTGCAACTTGAACACGTAAAATTGAAGCTCCTGTTTATCTTTCATTCCAAGCGCTACTATCCAAAAAAGTAGCAAACAGTTACAATAAAAGATAAAATTGTGTAAAGGATAGCAGGGTTCCAACAAACACCCAGGATAATCATTCAGCTACTGTCATGTTCACCAACCTTGTGAAATCTTGAAGTCTCTCCAGGGAAAAGGGAATAGGCAGTCTTCTTTTTTTCAGTACAGAAATGTAAAAGAGAAGCTTATAAGCAACCTAAACTCTGGTTTTTAGAAGATGGCTTTGTGGCTGCCAGAGCATATTAATTCCCCAGGAAGCCCTTGGAGTCCAACACAAACCATTCCCACTGCAGAGATGCTCTGCGGATAGCCACATTCCCAGTTTTCCCTGCATTATCTCAGCTTGCTTGGAATCAGGCTGTCTAGGAGCACGTTTTGACCTTGGTGGTCTGTGCTGCGAGGTTACTGATGGGACTTTACACTGCCAGCAAGCCTTAGGAAACTTCTCTTGTAGCCGCTATGGCCCGAGGAATTAAACAAGGTACGGCGGACAGGGAGGAGATGCCTTGTATTAGATGAGCAATATTAACTGGGGAACACATCACTCCACAGTATGCTCCCTAGGGCACATACTGGTAAAGCAAATCTGCTTTCAGGCAGAAGCTTGTCCTCACGTCAGAGTTTTCAGGACTGCATCTGGCAGTCAGAGAGTTACAAGACGGTAAGTCCTGCAGGAAAGACGCTGTGATTCCTACATGAGCTCAGATGCCATCGTTTTGCTTGGTTCTTTCTTCTTCACGTTTCACTTTCAAACAGTGAACGTCACCACCTTCCAAACAGCAGCAGTCAGGATGTTCTGGCTGTGCCCATAAGGTTGCCTGCTTTTTCCAAAGGCTGCAACTTCTTCTGTTGACCTAATAAAAGCTGTTGCTGCTCCCTGGAAATTGCACATCTTTTTTACTAGTGTTTCTAAGTAACTGAAGACAATTTTAAAACCATGCAAAAATGACAGAAGGCATGTTGGGAAATAAAGAACTGCAATTTCTTCATAATGGCAATAAATATAACAGAGCCAATCTGCCCACAAATACAAACACGTTGCGAGTGAAGCCAATGATGTTGTCACGGCTCCATCAAGAGTAAATTTGGCCTGCAATCTGGTTAGCTCTGTGGCTTGGGGCTCCGTGGATGTCCCAATCCCAATATGTTCTCAGGATTTGCTCCTGAAAGAAATAGCAATAATAGCACTTAAGGAAGCAGATGAGCAGATTGTACCCCTCTTCCCTTGGTCACATTAAAGAATAGGTCTGATAGCAGGCAGGGAGAAAGAGAAGGCTATGAAAGTAAGTGACAAGACGAAGGACAGAGTGTCATGTCATGTTGTAGATGGGAATTGCTCTTTTTGCCAAGCTCCTTTGAACGCAGGTAGGAAAATCTCAAGATTCCTCTACATGGCAAAGATCCATACCTACTTCCATCTCAGAGCTGGAAAATCCTTCAGTCTCTCCCCAGCCCTGATGTGCCAGACCTGCAGGTGGTCCTTGCAGCTGAAATGAAGGTCTTCTCTAATACCCATTAGTTACTCTGAAAGATGTTTGGAGGAGTTTAGGCACTTGTTAAAACGCTCTCGTGCCCCTATACATCAACCTCAGTCATGAGTGAGGAGCGCCTTGCTGGTGCTCAATCACACTCATTTGTTGAAGTAAAATGTAAAATGAAGTAAAATGTAAATAAAAATGTTTATTTACAACATCTACAGTAGACAACATAATTGCACATATGTCTTTATAAAGGCACATGTGAAGAAACAGATGGAAAACAATCCCTAAATTGCTAATATTGGGGTTGAGGAACGGTCTCCATTGCCCTTATCCAGATGACTTACAGTCCTCTTTGGACAAGGTGGTTAAGTCAGCATGTCCGACCCCGTGAGGACCTCAGAGGAAGCATCCGTACCCAGCAGCATCCTTGAGGCACCCGTGCTACCCCGATGGGAACCAGTCCTGCCTGGTTGATGCCCCATCAGGGGCAGCACATGGTGCCTCTAGAACGCCACTTCGTACCAGGGCTTCCTCTAGGGATGTGCCTAAATATTTAACCTTTCTCCCTCAAATCTATATATCCTTTCTTAACTAACAGATAATCTGGCTTCTCATCTTAACTAAAAGGGTGTAGCATAAACCCCCATCCATGGGAGTTGTAAATACTTCTATGTCGGAAAACTGTTGGCCGACTACTCCTAGCCTTGAGGATAAAGAGGGATAAAACTTTCTCCTCCCTTGGTGATTCACTGTGCCTCTGTCAGCATAAGATATATCACACGCTGGCCCTATAACTCGCATTAGTCTCGACATGCACAGACATCCCAACACAGTAAAAGTACAGAGCTTATTAGATGCTCTTGACTGATACTGGAGATAATGGTAAATAATCATGCTGGGGTGTCAGGGGTTGCTACAGAGCAATTCCCACCTTCCCTAAGCATTCCATAGAAAATGGGCCTCGCTGCGGAGGGAGAGGGCAGAAAGAGTCAGAAAATGGTTGTGTTGGTGCCCAGCAAGACTTGAGTCGCATGTCTAGATTTACCATGAGCTGCAAACAGGCTCCGTGTGTCTATCCATCCCCAGGTCTATTTTGGGAGTCCCAAGATCTCTGTGCATGGGGATAGAAAAGACCATTGCTCCCCACTGGTACAGTTTTGCAGACATCGTATTTCTATCCTTGACAGAGGTAGGAAAAAATTGTTCTTTAGTTGTGTCAAAAGGTAGTGGAATTATTGTCTTGATTTACTAGATAATGCAATAATCCAGGTTGCCAAAGAGCATTTTTCAAGAGGATCATCTAGTTCTTGTATTAAAGGAGCCCCCTGAACAACCAAATCCTGCTCAGCTCCCCCATGCATAGACCTTTGCCCCTCATTTATTTTCAGGCATGAAAGGAGGATCAGCCTATTTATCCAATCCTCATTCTGAAACTGCTCCAAATCTCTGTGAAATGACATATATGAGCGAGCACACCCCCATAGGAAGGGCACGACCCCCTCTTCAAACCCCCCAGCCTCCTTCTACTCATCTTCTTGTATGTGGAATTTGGCTTGCAGCAAAGGCACACCGACCACTGGCAGAAAATGAGCAATACAGGGGGAAGCAGAACGTGGTATCAGATACCACAATCAGTTTTTTGACCTGATTATATACTGCGTTTTCTAGTGAAAAAAGGGGGGCATTTGTAGACTATTAGCATAATACCGAACCATTTTAAATATGCTTCCATTTATCCCTGATAAGACTAATATAATTCCTTATTATTGCAACAATGGCATATTTTTGCCACCCTTAATTATTAACTTACCCAGTTGTGATTGCTCGGCTTAGGAAAGAAGACAATTTTTATATAACCAACATTTTAACTGTTTCAGCTACTTGCCTCGTTTTTAATTTTGAAAAGTTCCTGACCATGCCGAGCATCCTTGCCTTGGTCTTCAGGTGGAGTTCCACCTTCTCCAAGAGCTACCTGGCAGTTTCCAAAGCAATCATGATCCCATGTAGCAGGATTTCCTACAGCCACCACGGCTATAGCTGCCGTATGAAACCCTCCATCCTCCTCAAGCCGACATCATCACTCCCTCACCTGAAATATTCCTGAAACCTGAGATGTAAAGTTCTCAATAATGGACACTGTGCATCCAAGTGGGGAAAGGATCCGCTCCAATTCTCATTTCCCTGTCTTCAGACAAGCAGGATGCTCACACCAGCTGATTTTCCATTTAGACACAGGCTACCCGAAGGATTTAGTGTTGTTCAACTGCCCTTCCTCACATTCCTTATGAATTTACCCCAATCCCAGCATGCTGAGGCCAGGTGTTAAGCGAGGGAAGGTTTCTCCTTCCTAGCACAGCCCTGGTCCAGAGAGAGGTACGAGCCCCGTGCCACAGAGCACTCCCAGCTCCGGCCGGCGTTAAATCCGTGACTTTCGTGTCACCCCGTCCATGTCCCACAGCAGGGTTGTCCCATGCAGGGTTGTCCTACACCCTCCTGCACATTTTTCTTTCCAGCTGGTGGAATATACTGTTTTTTTCAGCAGAGGGAGCTTCTCGCGTTCGGATCTGATCTCCACACGGGCTCTCTGCAACCACGTCCCCTTCCCGACGTACAGCTTTGTGCAAAACCTAAGTTCAGCAAACCCGAAGCCAGAGCATTAGGAAAAGTTACTCTGAAGCCTTGGCAGACACGGGTTGGTTACGTGCTGAATCGAGGAGGTTTGCAGCCTATCAATAATTCCTGATTGCTTTTCATAACCGCTGCTATTAAAACGCCAACCCATCTGACGTCCTGGTGCCACCCAGCTGCAGCCCTGCGGCAGCCCGTGCCAGGGCTGTTGTGAAGAAGGGCTTTCTAGCTCCTCTCAATGCCTCTCTTTGGTGCCACTGAACGTCTCTTGACACTTTTCTTACGGAGACAGACGCTTCCAGCCTACTTTTGTCCGCAGCTCAAATGCTCCGTGCATTAGTGCCACCTCCCTTTTAGCTGTCTCCCGAGACAAAGAGCTGCAGCTTTCCGTTCTATTCCAAAGCCTTCGCTTAGTTATCACCGAGTCCTGCTTCATCCTGAAAGGGGCACCGCGCTGGGAGAGCAACGAGTGACAAGAAAATGACCAAGGAACAACCGCGCTGGCCAGGTCGATGCGGAGCCCTCACTCTGCACACGTGTTGTGGGGTGAACTCCACCAGAGAGCTGATCTGGGTGGAAAAAAAAACCCTAAATATCGTTTGAATTCTCGAGTTGGAGCAGTTTGAGCAAGCGGCAGCACAGGCGTCTGTACTGAGCGCGGTGCCCAGAACAGCAGGAGAGGGTGGGCGGGATGGGAAGAGGGAGGGAGGAGATGGAGGGAGAGAGAACCGCTTTTTTAAAAGCAGCTTCAGCACTCAAAAAAATGCTATTTTAATTGGGGAGAGCTGGGGATTTAGTCCTACAGGAGATATCAAAGGAATCTTAGCTTTGCTGATCAAATTTATAGATGTTTGCAGACATCTAAAATAACCAGACATCCTTGTAGATGTTTGTAGACAACTAAAATAACTAAAATTGAAATATCAGCTTTAAAATTTCCCTCCCCTTTTTTTTCTTCCGATTCCTGTATTTTTTATGCTTGACATCACCATGGACATCAGTGATTTCCCTGTTAAGGCTGTTTCAAAGCTCCGTTTCACGCTGCAGTCTTTAAACCCATCTGCTCCCTTCTCTTCTCATTGCCCAGGGTCTTATGAAGACAAGAACAGAGCGTGGGAATCATTAGGAAACACTTTTAATGGACCTGCATTAAAAAAAAAATAATAAAAGAAATCAGTGTTTGAACTGAAAGTCAATATTGCTTGCGAATAAGGGATGCTGTTGCCGGGTCCGAGCAGCACCCGATCATTCCCAGACCAGGAGCGGCCCTTTGGCTCCGCCATCCCGGGAATTCCGCTACGGAGGGAGATGATTCCCTGCGCTTTGACCCAGCGCCAGGGGCTTTGGAGGGGCCATTCCTGGTGGATGCGGCTGGGGCGGCGCTTTGGTCCGCGTGGAGACACCCCCTGTCCTGGGGGTGTCCGTGCCCCAAAACCTGCGGGAGGGAGAGCTCCATTCCCGACCCCAACCCCGCGGCTCTGCCTGGGGGTCCATCCCTGCCCCGAGCCCCGCTCTGACCGGGGGATCCCTCCTGTCCCCCAAACCCCGTCCCGATGGGGACCCCGTCCCCGTCCCCGTCCCCGTCCCCGTCCCCGTCCCCGACCCCATTCCCATTCCCATTCCCGTCCCCGTCCCCGCGCTCACCAGCCGCTCCGACATGGGCGTCTTGTCCTCGTCGGGCAGGTGCTGCTCCAGCGCCAGCACGATGCAGTTGGCGATGATGGTGGCCAGGATCATGTACTCGAAGGGAGTGCGCCGGCGTCAAGGAACAATCCCGATCCGTGGGCCCCGTCCCGCCCGTTTCCCACGGAAAAGCGACGCACGGAAGGATGCGGAGGGGTTGGAGGGGCCCAGGCGTCCGGGGAAGCGGCGGAATGAGCTCCTGGGATCCCTGCAGCTCCCGGGATCACCGTGGTTCCCGGGATCTCCACAGTTCCCGGGATCTCCAAGCTCCCGGGATCCCCGCAGCTCCCGGGATCTCTGCGGTTCCTGGGATCTCCACAATTCCCGGGATCTCCAAGCTCCCAGGATCCCCACAGCTCCCGGGATCTCTGCGGTTCCTGGGATCTCTGCGGTTCCCAGGATCCCTACAGCTCCCAGGATCTCCACAGTTCCCGGGGTCCCCACAGTTCCCGGGATCTCCACAGCTCCCGGGATCTCTGCGGTTCCCAGGATCTCTGCGGTTCCCGGGATCTCCGTGATTCCCGGGATCCCCACAGCTCCCGGGATCTCCACATCTCCCGGGATCCCTGCAGCTCCCGGGATCTCCGTGCTTCCCGGGATGCCGGCGGTTCCCGGCTCCTTAATCCTCCTTCAAAGGCGGCAGCCGGTGGCTCCGCGTCCCGATGGCCCCCGGGAGCGCGGCCGACATCAAAGCGCCCTTGGGCTCGGAGCAGGGAAGCTCCCGGGAACGCCGGGGCCGTGAGGATCCGGGAGGAGGGAAGCTCCTTCCCGCCGGGATGTGGCCGTTTTGGGGCCGAATCCAGCGCTTTGGGCAGCGGCGCCCGGCTCCGCTCCAGGCGCTGAGTCAACGGCGCGGCCGGGAGCTGCCAGGATGCACCGGCATCTGGCATCCCGGCATCCCGGCATTCCAGCATTCCGGCATCCCGGAACGCTCCGCACAGGAGCCCCTTGGCTGCTCCCTGGCACGGCTTGGTTATCCGGCACTTCCCGGCTCTCCCGCATAGCTCGGCTATCCGGAATGCCTTGGCTATCCGGCACAGTTTGGCTATCCAGGATGGCTCGGTTATCCGGCTATCCGGAATGCCTTGGCTATCCGGCACTGCCCAGCTATCCAGGATGGCTCGGTTATCCAGCTATATCCAGTTATTCGGATATCCGGCATTCCTTGGCTATCTGGCACTGCCCGGCTATCCCGGACAGCTCGGTTATCCAGCTATATCCAACTATCCGGCATTCCCTGGCTACCTGGCACAGTTCGGCTATCCAGGACGGCTCCGTTATCCAGCTATATCCAGTTATTCGGATATCCGGCATTCCTTGGCTATCTGGCACTGCCCGGCTATCCAGAACGGCTCGGTTATCCGGCTGTCCGGAATGCCTTGGCTATCCGGCATGGTTCAGCTATCCCAGACAGCTCGGTTATCCAGCTATATCCGGTTATCTGGATATCCGGCATTCCTTGGCTATCTGGCACTGCCCGGCTATCCAGGACGGCTCGGTTATCCGGCTATATCCAGCTGTCCGGCATTCCCTGGCTATCCGGCACAACTTGGCTATCCAGGACAGCTCCGTTATCCAACTATATCCGGTTATCTGGCTATCCGGAATGCCTTGGCTATCCGGCACTGCCCGGCTATCCAGGACGGCTCTATTATCCGGCTATATCCGGCTCTCCGGCATTCCCTGGCTATCTGGCACGGCTCGACCACGCGGCACAGCCCGGCTCTCCGGCACGGCTTGGTTATCCCGGCATGCCTCAGCTATCCCGCTTAGCGAGCTGGCACCGCTCCGCTATCCTGGAATCTCGGCTATCCGGAATGCCCCGGCTATCCGGTTTGGCTATCCGGAATGCCCTGGCTCTCCGGCACGGCATCCTGGCACGGCTCAGCTCTCCGGCTCCGTTATCCGCCTAATTGGCACAGTGCGGATCTCCGGCTATCCCGCTCGGTTATCCGGCACCGCTCGGCTATCCGGAATGCCACTCGGCTATCCGGAATGCCGCTCGGTTATCCAGCACAGTGCGGTTATCCTGCTATCCATCCCGGTTCTCCAAGAGCCGCTCCGATTTGATCCCAACCTCCCCATCGCGAAGCCGCTTCCAAGCCCCTTCCCAAGGGCGGGGGAGGAAATGCGGGAAGGATGAGGCTGGCGGCTCCCAATACCCGGGATCGGGAGGGCTCGGAGCTGGCCCTGCCGCGGGCAGGACTGGGAATTCCGGCGGAGCGCGGGGGCCGGAATCCGCATCCCCCTCCGCGCCGCGGTGCCGCATCCCGCCCTGCCGGAGCCGGAGCCGCCGTTGTCCTTGTTTTACCCGGCGGCAGCGGCGGAGCCTCCGGAGCGGCACCGGGATGCAGGGAGCCACCCCCAGATCCGCCCCCCCCCCTCGGTTTTCCATGCATTTCGGTGCCGGGGGGGGGGGGAGGAATCCGACATTGCGGCTCCCTGGATTCCGCCCCCCCCCCCGGCGCGGAGCAGCATCCCGGGCTGCTGCATTGGGATCAGCATCCGGCAAAGCGGCGCCGGGAGCCTCCGGCTTTCCCAACTGCGGCGGCACCGCGGCAAAAATTCCACCCCCTCCGGTGCCAGGTCCCTGGGATCCATCCCCGCGGCATCCGGCGGATCCGAGCGGATCCAACGGGATGCCAAAGGCGCCCGAATTCCCGAGAAGCCTCCGGGAGGCTCCGGAGGCGGCCGGGGGCGGCATTGCCGGCCCTATCCCGGCGTTCCGGTATCTCCCGGCCGGTGCACACGGAGGGACGGAGCGGATGCGCCAGTTGGCGCCCCGGATCCGAGCGGAGGCGGACGGCACCGGGGGAGCGGGATACGGGAATGCAGCCCGGAATGGGGTCACGGCGGCCTCGGCAGAGCCAGGGCCACCCGGATCCCAACCGGCACCCGGTGGGAATGGGAACCCCGGGAGAAGGAGCGGGATATGGGGATGCAGCCCGGAATGGGGTCCCGGTGGCATCAGCGGGGCCAGAGACACCCCGATCCCACTTGGAACCCCGGGATGGGACAACGGGAGCCGGGAATGGCACATGGGGATGCAGCCCGGAATGGGGTCACGGTGGCCTTGGGCCCCTCGGTTGGATCCCTATGGGAATGGGAATGCGGGGAGAGGGATGGGGATGCAGGGATGCAGCCCGGAATGGGGTCACGGCGGCCCCACGGAGACACCCTGATCCTGGCTGGCTCCCTGCGGGAATGGGCACCCCGGGAATGGGATCAGGGCACGGGAATGCAGCCCGGAATGGGGTCATGGCGGCTCCATCCCGGATGGCTCCCTATGGGAATGGGAAAGTCGGGAGCAGGAGCAGGGCACGGGAATGCAGCCTGGATTGGGGTCACGGCCAAGGGACCCCAATCCTGTCCTGCTCCCAACGGGAACACGGTCCACGGGGACACATCCCGGAATGCGGGACACCGGGACGCAGGGGACACCCCGATTCCAGCCATCTCCCTATGGAAACGGGAGCGGATTGGGGACATGGGGACACGGCCCGGAATGGGGTCACGGTGGCCGCAGCCGGATTGGGGACCCCCCCATCCCAGTCGGCTCCGTATGGGAATGGGCTCCTTACGGGAGCGGATTGGGGACACGGGGACGCAGGCGGGAATGAGGTCACCACGAAGCCGGGGACACCCCGATCCCGAACGGTTCCCAATAGGACCCGGCACCCCTGGAATGGGACGGGGACACGGGGACGCAGCCCGGAACGGGGTCACGATGTCCCCAACCCTCCCCTTGGGGACAGGGACCCCATGGAAGAGATTTGGGGGGGGACATGGAATGGGGGGACCCCCACATGCCACCACCCCCACCCAGGGCAGTGTCACCTGGAGCCACCGGCATCCCGGACAGCAACGGGGACAGGGAGGAAACGGGGAGACAGGGAGCAAATGGAGGGGACGGGGAGGACGGGGAGGCCGGGCCAGGGGCGGCGCTTGGTGGCGCCGGGGGTAGCCCCGAGGGGCCGCGGAGCAGCCGCTTTGTTGCCGCCCCGCGCTTTGTGCCGGGGAATTCGGGAAAACTCCCTGGGATCCGCGCCCTGGACGCGCGAGCAGCCGCGGGTTTGCAGCCTCCAGCGCATCCGTGTCCTGCTGCCTCCTCCTCCAAGAGGATCCTGCTCTGCTCCAGGGACCTGCCGTCTCTTTCCATTGGAATATTTTCCCTCGCTGAAGGACAATTTCCCAAAGATTGGAAGCAGGAGCAAGCATCACGCCCTAAGCTTCTCTTACTCGCAATAAAAACACTTTCCTCTCGCGTTTACTTCTAACAAACATCTATTTTCTACCTCAAGATAAAGTGTTCCTCGGGGTACTGAGCAGATGCTGTTTCTTTGTCATGCTAATCGCCCCGGTTTGGGCCGACAGCACTGCCTTTTTATTAATAAAACCCGTATGTTCTGTCCACCCGTCTGCCGAGTGGATCATTAACCCAGCAGAATGTGATAATACTAGAAAAAAAGGGTTAAAAAAGAACTTTGGGATTCCAGATATCCCAGCACAACAGCAGAGGCCACGAATCCCCGGTGCAGCTCAGAAATGAAATGTAACTGCACATATTGAGGCCCAGGTTTGTGCTCTAGAGGAAATATATATGTGCCAGCTACACAAAATAAAGACTAATTGTATCTTTAGGAGAAGGCTTCTTCTCCAGGAAAGATACTTGGGAGTTTATTTAATTTATTTTTTTGGAAAAAAAAATAAAAAAAGTGAGTTTGGGGTATTAGATGTTAATATTTTGGGGTCCAAAAGGGTAGTTTCCAGTGGGAAAGATGAAGATTAAAGCTGGATCCTATATCAGCAAGGCGGAAATCTCAGGTGCTTGGGAGAGTGCAGGATGTGCATTTGGAAGAGCCAAGAAGGAGAAGGCTGTGGCCAAAATCAGCTGTTGATTTGTGCTAAGATTTATGCAGGGGAAAAAGCAGCAGACAAGAAGTAACTATATATAAGGAATACAGGTGCCTCCAGGATAGCACAGGGTGAGGGGAGAGTCGAAATGAAGTTTCATCCCAGATACGGGATGATATTTAGTTGTAGATGCCTTTAGGAAGGGCCAGGCTGGGTCTAAACTTGGTTGAGCTGCAAAGGAAAACGGAATAGGCAAGAAGGAGAAGGAGAAATCGAGAGTAGTGGCTGATGGATTCATTTTGTGGGGTTATTTTGAGGAGGAAGAGAGAATAGGGGCGGCTTTAGAGAAAACACAGATTGTGCTAAAGATGGCTGGAAATACAAGGATGTTTTCCTAGAATCCTTCATGGAAACAGCTGCTGTCGGATGTTGTGCAATCGGGAACGGGGAGGGAAGCATCCAGAATGCAAAAACCTCTAGGAAACAGGGAGAGGGAAACACGTAGCCTGTATCAAGGCAGCGTTTGCAACCGCGACAGCTTCCAGCTCGGTTGTGTCGGGCTCCTGGGATCATTCCATGGTGCCAGGGAGGGGAATATCGTGTCCTGGGCCCCCAGGGCTCTGGAAGTGGTGAAAATCCGTCTAAAAACTTATTTGTTTGCAATTCTAAAGCCTAAAGCTGATCTCCCAGCTCCTTTCCAGGCTCCCTTTGCGATAGCTTAGACCTTTGCTAAGCTGATCCTTTTGCTTTAAAGCTTAGTCCCAAACGTGATCTGTTCCCATAAGGCTGGAATAAAACGGTTGCATCTTATTTCAGCTAGAATATTTTCTGATCGTGGACCTGGAATATCTACTCTGATTCATACAAAAAATAGCCGACACTTTGAGTACTGAGTATTTCAGTATTGGGAAAGCATTACTGGAGAATTCTTAGGTAAAACCACTGTAATTTAACACCACTTAGGGGAGTCTTGGCTTGTATCTTTTAAATATCTCTTTAATATGTTGATTATACAGTCAGCTAGTAGTAAGAATGCAGGTTGTGCAATATTATGGGATGGCAGTGAAAATTTAAACCAAATACCTGATTTCTTAACTTATTATAATGTTTGTCTTCAAATGCTTATTCCATGTTCATAACAAGGGCAATCAAACACTTTTTTATTAATACAGTTTATGCTCTATGGCCATAATAATTCCTGCTTTTATAACTAAACAGGTTAATAATCCCTCCCTCATTGAGGCAGTACTCAAAGTATTAAGAAAGAAGGTGACACAAAGCTGCTTTTTGAAGGTGATTGGATGCCCCTTAAACTAATAGAGAATTTCCTTAAAAAACTGACATCTTCCAGCACAAATAGGTGGCTCTATCGGTGCTTCATGTCAGGGAAAACACTAAAATACAGCCCTGTGCATGGCCAGATGTCATTGACTACAGGTGGAACAATATTAGAGCCTATTTTTGCATTATTTCCTTATCAAATTGTCCAACTGGGCTGGTCTAGGTAGATTGATGCAAACAGCTGGGCTGTTACTGCAAAACCGAGGAGAGTTGGGGCGATTTAGTGAAAATCAATCGTTCATTTTTCACCGAACCTAAGAGTGTAGGAAGAGAAACCACATTTTATAATAAGGGCACAAAATCACCTGTAGCTTTACAGATCAACTGAGACATTAGGAGTCTTACCCTAAGGCAGAGAAAGTCAAATTCAACATAGAATAGAAGTGAAATACATTTTATCCACCTTATTCTAGGAATGAGGCAAATTATTGTATTCTGCACCAATTTGGAGCTCCCCAGTTTGCAGATTTTGTCAAATATTCACCCTTGGGCTTCGTGGTCTGCAGGAACCTGACTCATTTGATAGGAATCTGCCCCGTGTAATTCACCTAAAAGTACAAGAATAAATAGTATGAAAGGCAGCACATTGCTTGTATGAACAGAGGAGTTATTCCAATAATATTCCAACTGGAATAAATAATATTCCAATAATAATAATAATAATCTGCATTCCAATTTCCTTGCAAATGCAACAAACTAAAGGGTTGTTTTATATCTCAAAGACCCACGTGCTGGGCTATGGAGAGGGCTCTATGCTTAAGCTCTCAAGCAATAACTCCTGGCTCTTCCCCTCGCCCCTAACACACAATTTCTTGCAAAACCTCCTCGTTGCAATGCCCCATCCTGCGGCCTTGACCGCTTTGCAACCCGAATGAAAGGCTCCTCCACGCGGGTCGCAACAGGCCACCCTTGTGAGCACAAAGACTAAATAAACGCCTCTTGTTAAGGGGCCCCTGAGATGAGAAGCACTTGATTCCTTCCATCAATTCAACCAGCTCTCCAGAGCCAGCGCCTATTAACCCTTTCTGCAAATTCTTGAGTATTTATTTCAAGGGGGTGGCTGCAATTCTGTATTTTTGCAGCAGTTTAACAGCGTTTTGCTGAAACGCCCTCAATGTCACACGTGTCCTTACAGCTGCCCCAGCAGCTGCACTCAGCTGGAACTGGGATTTGGGAAGCCCACAGGGCTACGCACTATTCCAAGTGTGTCCAACTGGAGTATTTAACCCGTCCTAACATATTAGTGCTCAGCACAACTCCAATTCAAGGAGTCTCATGAAGCGTCCTGTGCACCACACAATGCTCCTGTTATTGGCACTGGATGTCCCCAAAATATGCAGCTGGACTGCAGCAAAACTCATCACCGCCAATTTAGTTACCCTGATTTAGTTACCCCTTTTCCATGTTACATTGACCTCAGGGAATTCTTTCCCACACAAGCATCATATTTTGTTTCCTATATTTCAGTTTTCCCTTCTGCTAAACCAGCCGGCTGATAAAGACTATCACACACTATCAGCAAATGTGTGTTTATTTGTTTTATTTTACCTTTTTTTATTTTTTTCATTAAAAAATTAAAGCATCTCCATAGAGATGTACTTCATATGTGCTTTAATAGATTAACTTAGTATTTAAATCCTCTTCCCTAGCAAAAAAGCAGCAGCATTCCAGGAGCATCCTCACCCTACGGTGCTAGTAGTTAAGAATCCACCTTCTCCTTATACATTATTTATCCACATCCATTCCTGCAGTTCCTACCAGTTCCTACTTAGCCCATTTATGGTTCTTTCATTACAACATTCCCTTTTGATTCCTTTTTTCAATTCCTTCTTCTTAGTTTCAGGCAATATTTGCCATTCTTTTGCATCCTGCATTCAGCTTACAAATACAGAGAAGAAAATATCAACCCTGTCATATTCTGAGCGTTGCACATAATAATTCTATTTGGTTTCTTTTCATCACTTTGACTATCTGCATTTGCTTTGGATTGAATTGAAGCTATACATTTATAATATATATGAGCAATATTTTTCTCCCATGCAAATAAAAATTAAAACAGTTAAAATTAAAATTAAAAATTAAACCACAGACAAGAGACATCTTGTTTCCATGCGCTTTAGGAACACTTTGCATTGTCTTTATCTTAAGCAAGCTCTGACTAAAGGGTGACGGATACATCCCTTAGGATGATCTAAAATTTCTCCCGTAGGCTCCTAAATTTCCCTATGTAATAAAACTGTTCCCAATTATGAAATGCCAGTGTCCCAGTCTAAAATTGTATTTTAAATACAATATACAGTACGATATACGATATCTACATCTCAGGCATCACTATTCTTTTCATTGGTCCCAGAAACATCTTCAACCCCCTGCATCCTCCTTGTGCAGTTGACTCTTTTGGGGCTGTTTTAGTCCCAAAATGGGTCACCTCCACCTGTTCTCTCCATCTCAGAGCCAACACAATTTTTCTCGCCTTTTCTCAGCTATTTTCTCATCTTTTCATGAGAATTTAGGGATCTCTGTTGCATCATGACGTTGGGTTGAAATTGCCCCCGTTTTCCCAGTGAGTAATGAGTAAGGGATGAAGGAGGAAATGCTGAGCAGACCCAACCGTTGCGCAAGCCTTGCTTAAGAAACCAGGCTGCAATGCCCACGGCAGAGAGCATGGGCTTTATTTTTTAATTTTATTTTTCACCTTTTCAGATATCAAGTCCAGCCTTCGTTGACATCTTAAACTAGCAGTTTATTAGAACCAGAGAACTGGGTGTTTTCGGGAACTTTAAAAAATCCTTTGTCATGTGAACCAAAACCTTTAATTATGCATCTCAACAGGTATCTGTCTGTATTTGATTTCCTTCTCTCTGAGCTTTCTCACCAAGGGGCTGCTACCAAATACACTTAAGCATCGTCCACAGTTTATCCTGTTTGGTTTTAGCACAAGTTATTGTAAAAGCTGGACACTCCGATACCGGTAACACAAATTCAAGCTTACAACGTGATGCCAGATTGAATCATCGCGTCCCGGTTCAAGGAAGCACTGACGGGGCGTCATCACCCTTGATCTGCTCTAAGAATGGAAGCTTCCTCCTCGGCCGGGAATTCATTCCATGATATCCTCGCAGGGAGGAAATGCCGGATCCTCGATCAAGTGACTCATTCTGAGCAAGCAGAATTGTGCAACCTCGGGGCTCTGCTCAGCCAACACAGAGACACTAACGCTGATTAAAACCCGCAGAAACAAGAGGAAGGCTCAGCTGAGGCAGCCGAGTCGCAAGGAATTCCTAATAATAATAATTGGATAATTGGGAAGTGTTAATCTGGTAAACTGAGATTCTCCTGGATCTGTTTTTATGGTTGCAAGAATGCACATTTCAACTGAAGTGTAAGACAAAAAAAAAATTATTATTATTTTTAATTAGAGAAGTTAAGGACCTATGGAGCTTAAGCATCCATCTCCTGTCCTGTCTCTGTGCTGTAATACAGAATATTTTTTAGATTCAACACACAACAATTTTTTTGAAGCCTTTTTAGAGCCTGTTCAGATGGGAAATTGAGACATGGAGGGACTGGGTGACTTTACAAGATCACATAGGGCACAGACTTGGCTGGAGATTATTATTCAATATGGGATTATTCAGTATGAGATTGTTCAACATGCCCAAATTAGGGCATATTGATTCCAAGAATAGCACTCTAGTTTTGAACCACCTTAAAGTTAACGTAAATAACATAACGAACTCCTAACGTAAAGGAAAGGCCACATCAATAAAAGCTTTCAACTCTCCCAAGAATAAGTTACCAGCATTAACATTTGAAAACCTCATTCTCAAAGCTACCAGATTCTCATTTTGTTGCATTTGTTCATCTTGTAGTTGTCAGAAACTGGGATAATAATAAAAAAAGGTTCCAGGTACCTAGTAGAAAGAGCTGAACATTTAAAATTATTATATTTCAGATGCTGCGCCTCACAAAACTCTTTATAAACCAATATACATTTATCTTGTTGGAAAGTTACCCAAATAAAGGTGTTTTATTTCCAGTTCTGGTCTCTGGGTCTATCATCCACTGAGAAACTTAAACTCAGTGATAGCAGGAGACTGCTCCACTCAAGTGCTGGTAATATTTTTTGCGCCAGTGTATGAATTTTGATCAAGTTTTATATAATTTGATGTTTATAACACATTTCAATTTTCACCAGGGGAAATTCACCCAAAAATATGTTCCTAGGGGACTGATAACCCAGGAAACAAACAAGCCAAAGGACGAGCTGTAATCAGCTCAGCTCCAGCAGAGAATATTCATCATTTTCTCCCCAGAGAACATGGAGATTAGCAAGTGTTGTCTAACCGTAGCAATCGCTTTTAGGATTTATAGTTTTTGATTTTGATATTTTTATAATGTCACTTGAAATGCTGAAATTAATACTAGGAACACGCAGTTTTCCCATAAGTTTAAGTTTACTTGCATCCTAGGCTACTTACTTGGAAAAACCTGAAGAATATGGGTGAGAAAACTGTAATGGGGAATTTTTTGGAATATGTGCATGGACCAGGTTTGCTGGGCATCTTCTGTGCAAAAACACCGGTTTTTGATTCATAACACAGTGTGCGTTCCCAATATCCGATGGAGTTCCCAATATTCGATGTATTTGGAGAAAGGGTTGAGGAATTGAGATAATAGATTGAGACCAGCAACTTTATTATTTGATATTTTCAATAAATTCTTCCAGATTTTGGCTCTTCTACCTATTATAACAATAATGGTGCTGTTAATTATAACTTTGAACTCCTTGCAACAACATCAGCTGTTTGTTAAATGAAATAAAATCTGTTCCTTCTTTATTCTCTGTATTTGAAAACGATATGATGTATCGCATCAAAAAGTAACTGACATTTAATTCCTCTCTTCCTTTTCATAGTTTTCTTCCATATTACTCATTTTAATCATCAAGTATTGTATATTTTATAAGTTTATTGGACTATGGATTGGGCATTTTCTGTCAAGGTCTGGACGTACTCCACATCTCAAAAATGAAGGTAGGTATCCAAAATATCCACAATTGAAATAAAATTATTGTGGGAGAGATGAAAGAGAAAATAACTCAAATTAATCATCTTTAATAATGTATTTACATGAGTATTTAACATGAACATTAGCTTCTATGTAGCTCTTCATGGAGAAGACCCCAGCAATGATCTCCTCAGTCTATCCTTCACCTTCCGGATGATTCCAATCTAGAGGTCAGTCTTTACGGCTCAATTTTCCCTCTGTATTACACATTCAGGAAAGGGAGCATTGCTTTCTCATGAGAAATATTTATTTTATTGCCACAAAGTAAACATCAGGCATCTTCTGATGTCTGACAGCGATGGGTTGGTCGGGCTTGGTTTGTGTTTTGATGATCCGGATCCTATGAGGTTGTTTTTAGCTCCGTGACAGCCGCTCGTCAGAGCCAGATTGCCAACCACGAAGAAAGAACCCAGACCCCCAGCAAGCTGAAGGTTTTTAATTTACGCAGCTGGCCCAAAATTACGGAAAAACTGATTTTCTTTCCTCTGTGTCACTTTGCTACTGCTCTATGTGGCTATAATGACTCCTTCCTGCAGATAGAAACCCACTAGACTTTTATTTTCCCTCCTGGAGGTGGTTCCTGGTAGCTAGACATGAAAGGAAGGAGAGAATTACTGAGGAAGAGCTTGTTTTCCAAGGCAGGTTTGTCATCTGTGAGCCCCATCTTTCCCTTTTCCCTTGGCCATGCACACAAACACAGACACCTAAATCCAATTATTGTCATAATCCTTTAAAAAGAGCTCATTGAAACACTTATTTGCTGTAAAAAAGGAAATCAAAATATCTACCCTAAGACAGGTTGTGCAATGATCTCACTGCAAAGTTTTGCCTCAGATTAATCTGCAAAGATTAAAAATAGATAAATAAATAAAAAAAATAAAACGCAGCATGCACAAACACAAAATAATAATAAATAAATAAGGAAAAATCAATTAGCATCAACATCCAGAAAGCTCAAAAGTTTTGTTGAGCAGTTTTGAACCTGTGAAATTTTTTGACTGTCTTTTTGGGCTTCCTGGGCTTGGAGAGGCAGGAAATTCTGCATAAACGCTCTTTATCGGCGTGTTTTAGTGTTTGCAGTTTCAGTGCCAGCAAAATACATGAAGTCAAAGTGTCACATACACAAACCCACATGAGAAAAAGTGTTTCAAATCGCCGAATATAAAGTGTAAAACTATATACAATTTAAATGTAAATCAACCTATCCCCACTTTGCAGTGTTTCTGCATAATTACAATAATAGCATATATGATATTTCTAGATAGGAAAACAACAGAGAAACACTTGTTTAGTAAAATTTTGTAAAAATATGCAAAAAACTTATAGGAAAAAAATGTATTACAAGGTTCACACTAAGAAAAACGTATAGGGAATGATAATAGAAATTAACTAAACCATCTCCCATTATCTATAGTATATTGACCATGCTTTGTATAAAAGGTCTCCAAAAGCACATGCAAGAAATATTATTTCCAAAAAGCTTCCAATCTAACCCAAGACAGAATAGATGGGATTAACCAGGAAGCTAAAAGGAAGGCACAAAACCAAGCCAAGCATATTCCATCTAACACCGTTTTTACTGTTTTACATCAAATTGAACGTATCCATCAAAAAAAAAAAATTGAGAGAGAAGAATAACTGTCTCCAGCCGATCATGAGGGAAGTCTATGGGTATGAGAGAGAAATGTTGACTCTGCAATGTGTTTTATTTCAAGAAAAAAGTATTCCCAAGGGTTTTCCTAGGAGCAAGACACTGAAATGACAGTCATTGGCAATGGCATCATCCTGACCAGCTCACTGGAAATTTCTTTATATTTTACTGATATAACTTATATCAGTAATATAGTTACTGATAGGTTATAATTTATATCAATAATGTAATTACTGATAGGTTATAATTTACTGATAACCTATTATATCAATATCTACCACAATGGGAGACTTTTTGAGTAAGAGAAAATAATTGATGCTCTCAAGGACAAGGGGAAAATTGCTGTTGGAATTTAGGATTCTTTTTAGTAGGCAACAGCGATTCAGTGATGAAGAACCTTATATTAACGAGTGTGGACATCCCTGCAGAGAAGAGATCACAGAAATGGATAATAATCCAGTGTCGAAAGAGACTGACTTTGAATGAATGCAAAGCCCAAAGTAACCTGAGCCTGAGAGTTTGTGTATGAACATGTAAAATATGATGTAAAAAATAATGCTAGTTACCACCAGGATTGTAATTCAATGGAAAAAGCTCCATTTATGAGCATAATACAGCCAAAAGGCTAAAATGGTGAAGCTAAAGTGAGGAAAATTTATACATTCTGAGCATGTTAGTTCTGGTATCTCCCTGGGTAGGATTTAGGATCGATGCATCTTTGCTTAATTAGTCATTAGGCTCACAATTACTTGGGATTTTCCAAGCATCCTGAGGAATGTCTCTCCATTTCTCTGTTGGTTGCTCTACCATTGCTTCCCTTGAGCTTGTTAATTGATGAGCTCCAAATTAGAAAATGTTCTTTTTCTAGTGATAAGCAGCCCTAACTCTGTGTCCCTTCATTTCTTTTTCCTTTTTTTTTCTTCTTTTTACAGGATTTCTGGCTCTAGTTCTACTATGAATCCTCCTCCTAGGAACTGTAATGAGATCTGCAGTGAACTAAGAATACTGAGCTATAATAAGGATGGAGAAATGTCTATATAATTATTATTCTATAAATCACTAGTATTTTCACATGAGAACGATCATTTTAACTGACTTTTAGGGTAGATATTGAGACTATTAAAGAGCTGAAAAATAGATGACAAGACAGGAATATTAACCAGTTCTTAAGAAACCTTTTGAGATAATGAGGAGGATGGTCTATAAATTCTGCAAGTTGGAAGCAGGACAAGTATTACAGCACTTGTGAGGAGGAGCAAGAAAAGCCTGCAGGGTGTCAGTCTGTAAGAAAAGAGGATAGTAAGCAATTTTTTATAGCAAGAATAGAGATGTTATTGGACAAAAAATATCTTCCCAAATATCTTCACTTGCAGTAAGGTCTGGGCATTGAAGAACCCTGGGAAGGATTTGATTCCTCTAGGAACTTTGAAGATTTTATTCCTTTCTCCCAGGGAATCACATTAAAAACGAGAATCTGACAACAATTTTACTTTGGTTTGTCAAAAAAGATGACAAGTGTTTTGGATGATTTTTTGTACAATTTAGGATGCTATTCCATGCTTCACTAAAATGAGGATTTTCACCTGCTGATCATGAGGGAAGCCCATGAATGTAGGAGAGAAATGTTGGCTCTGCAAAGTGTTTCCTGACGTGTGTCAGGAAAGCCAATGTAAGCACCAGTTCACTGAATTTGTGTCCCATTTACTCCTGGGACATTGCTCTTAAGGAGCCAGTCATGAAGATAATAATCAATAACCTCATAATCCATAAAAAAAATTAAGAAAAACAGCACATCTTCATTTTTGGAGACCCCTTATACAAAAAAAAACGACAAAACAACAGCAAAAAACCCTATTGTGCTGCAAGTTATAATTGTTGTATAGCAAATGAAAAAAAAAATCAATGTATTTCCAATGCATTAGCATTCAGAGGAGCTGCTCAAGAAAACGTTGCTTATTTAAATTCAGTATTTTTCAGCTAGGAGCAGTTACTATTAATTTATCAGCCCATAGTTAGTACACAAATTAGGCAAGAAAACTCAACCATTGAACTTTATTGTGTTATCGATGATAAAATCAGACAGAATAGAAAATATAGAAGTCTATTAGAAAACAGAGAAGCCCATTGGCCTTATCTAGGATATGTGCTTCCCTATAAAGCCGACTAGGTCAACCCTGCTTGGAATTTTCCCAGGGATCCCTCTATTTTTATCAAGCCGAATTCCCCCTTTTGAGACCATCTGTAAATTTTACTGTAGCTTTTTATAGTTTGATCGTCAAAAGCTGAAATGATAAAAGCAGCAGAGCTTCTACCTGGGGAATCTCTTAACAAATACAATCATTAAAACTGCTTTTTTTTTCCTGATTCCCTTTGTTTCCCCAATAGCTACAATCAGGGGTACCCAGGGATAACTGGTGAGTGACAATGGATTAAATTGAACACAGCTGCAGGATGCTAGTGTTGGGCAATATTACATGGTACCTGTATTTATTAATATGAAAGATCTCATTTACCTCATCCTATTTGCACTAGTTTCTTGGCACACGTTCTCATTTTTGCAAAGAATTGTCTATGCAGATATTAGATGACCGTAAGTATCGAAACACTGAATTTCCCCCCCTTTCCTATTAGATTTGTCACAAAAAGCATCCAGCCCCAAATCAACATAAACGAGTGTGTCTGGGGGTACATGCACACCCAGCCTCATCTGTGACACGGCAGCAATTAATTATATTTATAGTGAAATAGCTGCGGAACATTTGCATGTATGAATAATGTATCGGGCAAAACCCAGTACACTGTGGTTTATGCATTTCTGTTCTCACGAGAATCCCTTTAACTGTAATATATGCCATAAAGTAAGAGATTCTTATTAATTTGTCTATCATCTTAAAGATGAAATATCTTTTTAATTAAAGACGTTCTTTATAGAATTGTTTTTTCAATAGATATTTATCTTGTTTTTACCCTTAAACTTCCTAATACGTTATTCTTCAGCGTTTAATATATGCTTTGCTTTAATATAACATTCCCGTAACGAACAGATACGAGCAGAAAAACCCAAACCATCAAGGAGAGCAGGCCAGAGTTTAAGGCAGCGAAGTATGCATAAAATATCAGCATGATATTATTATCCCCCTTATTACGGGTATTACAAAGCATAACGAGCAGTGTCGGGCTCTTATCTTATCATTTTATTATTTGGTGGAGTCACCCACAACAGGGAAATGCAAATGCAGCTGCTGAGCAGTAATGAGTCCATTGGCAGGGAATCACGATAAAGCAGCAATAAGCAGGTAGCGTGCTGCCACGGCTATTCTTAGCTAAACTAATTGTGTGCTCTGAAATTAACTGCTACCAATGTGACAGGTGGCCGAGTTAGTTGTGAAAAAAAAAGCAGAATGGATTTTATTTTTGGCCAAACAACTTTTGGTGACAATATTTAATTAAGGTTTAATCTGCTCGAGCCTCCTCAAAAATAACTTCAAACTTGATTTTCCCCACACTGTCCTGAACACGGATGCAGCAAACGCAGCATTAGTTGTCTTGAATTAATCCCTGCATATGGAATAATTAACCTGTTTCAAAGCACATATATATTCTTCCAGAAAGCAGTAAAAACACTTCAGACATAACAAGAAATCAAATCAGAAAGAGCCCAAACATTAAATTCGACATAATATGAATTAATTCTAGTGTGAATACTGCTTCTAAATAGTCTGTCTGTTTACAGGGATCACAGAATTGTGACAGATTAACATAAACCATTAAAAAAATAATAATTATTACAGTACTTGAGAAATGCAAGAGGAGGTTGGTTTATTACAAAACCGTGGTCAGATAACCACACACTGCAGCCTTCAGTAATTTATTTTACTATAGGACAGCACTTAGGCTGGAATTATTCTAGTTAGGGAGAAGGAGGGGGTTATATTATTCTTCAAGGTTCTGTTACAGGAAACATATTAACATTCATTGACCTTGCAGGAGTAATTTGTACTGATGAGCATCATTATAGGACGAGTGTATTAAAGAAGAGATATTATTAGAGCTAGGAAGCATCCTTTGCTATTCCGAGACACTGTTACCAGCGGAGAGGTTTGGAACCGTGGAAAAATACTAGAATAGACTGACTAAGTCATTGGGATATTGTAGCTCGCAGCTCGACTTTAAAAATCACATCACATGGAAGACCCACACCAACACCTTACCCGCAAATAAATAGCACATCTTTCCCAATTTAACCACCGAGTTGCTTTATTTTAGTGGGTGAATAAGCAGCAAAGAGTATCCTGAATGAGAAAAACATATTTGGGAGCAGGGAGTCACCACCCGTATTGATGCTGGTCCAAAATAGATCCGCGGTTGCAGTGTTCTAAATAGAGAGTCACCCTGCGAGCTCTCCTAGGAGGTGCGACCCGTCTCATTACCACGTTTGGGAAGAAAGATGCTGGTACCGGAGGATTTTCTTCTGGTTTGGAGGCCGCGGATATAATTATCGCTTGATAATTTACAGCGCGCCAACTGTTTTACTGCATCTAGTGAGCAATAAAGCACTACGGGGGACACGGCGTTTGTGGCACCTGCAGCTCGTTAAAAGGGCTCTGTCAAAACCAGAACGTTTCGTTGTCGTGCAGTGCTTGGCTCCGTGTGAGCAGCATCAGAATCCACCTAGAGATGCCTATGGAATGCGCCAGTGGCAACACAAGATGCTAAAAAGAGTATAAATTCACAATATAGACTATAGAAACCCTGCCAATTTGTAAACAGAAATGATTTTCCTTCAGAAGTGGAGTATATTTTCTCTGAAATGTCATAGGGAGTTATTTTTTTCCAATAATCTTCTTTGTGTTCTCCTTTGCTTCTCATGTCCTGCAGATACCTCTACTAATAAAAGCATTATATAATAATAAAATATAAAAAAATAAAAAATAAAAAATATAAAAATATAAATATAAAAATATAAAATATAAAAATAAATATATATATATATAAAAATAAATGCATAATATAACCACAGAGGAGGACATTTAAAATGAGTGATTTCAGCAATTTAAAGAGTTAAGCGTGTAAATTGAAACCGCAGGTGAAGGCTGAAAATGAGACCTGCAACATGGAGATCAGGAGAGACTGAGGTTAGAGGAGCAAGGAGAGGAAGAAAACCAGAACAGAACAAAAAAATGAATGAAGAAACTGCAAGGGGAGAGGTGGGACGTGAGATGTAGTGCAGAAAAGGCTGGAAAAACGTAGGATTAATGCCAGGAATCAGTAGCAGTGTGGAAGAATAAGTCAAACTGGATAGAGAAGTGAAGGCTAGAATGAGAAAAAGGGAAGGTGATGTCAAAGTACATCAAACTGCAACAAAGAGATGGGAATAGACTCACACAGACAAGGAATATGTTGCCCCAGGGTGGATGAGAATGAATTTTCTTCATTCTCCTTCTAAAGACCTATGAATACTTTAATATCTGAAGATATTCAATGTGCTGAAATCAAGCAAGATGTTAGAAAATCCAGAAAAAACAGTTTCCGTGATCTTCTCTGCAATCTGAATTAATTCCTCCTGTTATTATTAAGTGGTAGTGTAATAAATAAATATTACTAAATACTTAATAAATAAATACCTATTAATTAATTGTTAATTATTATTTTATAAATTATTAATATAATTATTAATTATTGCTATTGATGTATAAATTATATAATGTAATAAATAAAGGAATCCTGGAATTGCATTATATTATCTTCTCCCATCTACATTCTTGTTCCTGAAGTTGGTAATCATATAGAACTCTTGGATTTAAAAGTTAGATATGTAAAGAATAGACTTTTAGACTTCACAATTGCAAAAAAAACTAAGACTAGTGAAGACAGTCATGAACTTCCAAGTAGATTGTCAAAACAATTCTTAAACTCAGAACTCTTGCATTCATTTTAATATATTGATTTTTATATATTTTGAAACTTACAATGGAGACTGCTGGAGAGCTTTTGCCACAATTAATTGTGTGTAGCTTTAAAAAAAATAGTTCTTTGATACTATATTGTTAGACTTTCTGCCTTCAAGAAGACAAAAATAAAACTAAAAATCAGAAGCATCTAATAACATTGATGATATTAATAAGAGCCTTAATGTATGCTGCTAACAGATAGTTTTTTGTGTGTGTGATTTGCAATTGCTCGTGCTGAATGAGCCATCCTGAAGCAGATAATCCGCAGATAATCCAGCTATTTTCCCTTCCCACTGCCAAGAACATTGCAGCTTCGAACTAACAAGAGGCTTTAAAAAGGAGTTGGGAAGCAGAGGAGCCTCGCGCCTTATACAGCGTAAGCAGAAATTAATCTTTATGGGCTAAAGCGATGCACTATTGCCCGCTCTCCTGCATTCCCGCTGGGAAAGGCTCCCTTTTCCAGACGAGGTGCTCAGTTTCCAGCAACATCTTTGTGCTCGAGCCCCGGAGCCGGCGCGGACGCGCAGCAGACAGCGAGCGGCAATTAGAGCTAAGTGAAAAAAAAGAAGAGCCCCATATTTGTTACTCGTGTTTGAAAACTGATCCAATTAAAGGCTGTTAAATCGCCCCATTTTCCAGCAGGCTAAGCATGAATAGGGCCCTGGATAGGGTTTTTGGGCGCGTGCCAGGGGAGGCACCGTTGAATACGCACTTTTACATGCGAAGTGGCAAATATCCTTTAATGGGGATGAAAGATACCCGCACAAATCTCCTCGGAAGGGTTTGAAGCCCAGCCCGCACCTTTATGCTGCTCAGAGAATACCCTCCATAACCTCATTATGCAGCACGCAGGGAATGGTGCCAAACAACCCCGAATTTGCGAAAATGTATGTAAATTCTTACTTAAGACTCTTTTCTACCAATGAATTATCCTAGCCAGGCTTCCTTCCATGTTTTTGTTCCTTTATCCCCCTTATAATGAAGAAAATGTAAGAAAGAAAGCAGGAAAGGAAGAGAGTAGATTGTTAATTATGACGTGCTGATTACTATGGAGACATGTTGGCACCTACACAAAGCTGATCAATATCAGAAAATCCTCCCTGTGAACGCTTTATGCTCTTGATTATCCTCAATATCCCGGATAAAGAGGGGGCATCCCCAGGCCAATGCTCTTTATTTTAATTTTTTTCTTTATTTCTTTATTTTTCGCTCAGCCCTCAATGTTTTTCTCCCTTGTTCCTGCTCTTTCCACCTCCTTTTTCTCCCCATCTCCCTCCTCACCTCACATCACTCGAAGGGAAAGGAAAAGAAACCTAAAAAAACCCCCCAAAACAAAACTTTTTTCTCCCTATAGACATTGCTGGCTCAATTCTTTTTAAGCCATTGAAGAACAAGCAATTATTGCAGTAAGAGCAGGTATCTTGCAAGCCCTTTATTTGCACCTGATACAACAAATACTCTTCCACCTCCTGCAGCACTCAACCCAACGAGCCCAAGTTACTGCGTGATTCATGTATCTTCAACAGAGTTATAATGGCAATTAGTTTGTTCCAACAGACCTGGTTGTTTCCTAGGAATGCCATATATATTTATCATTTTAAGCAATATTCCAAGACTCTCTCACTGTCAGAGATGAAGCGGCAGGCCCAGAGCTGCTAGTTTTAGCATACTTTAAAAAGGAGAAGTCCAAGATTCACTAGAAAAAGAAAGAAAATAATACACGCACACACAGAAAAAACACTATAACATAAAGCAGGTGATAGACACATGAATACTTCCCACTGCAAACTGGCTTTGCCTGCTTCGCCTGTAGGAAACCATAGCAAAAGTGGTATAAAATTATGTAAGCATTTGCTAATATTTAGAAACCAGGATAGCACAAGGCGAAATAGAAAATCTGTGTCTACATGACCAATCTATTAAGGTTTCTGTATGTCTCCTTATCACACTAAATGAGCCTCCTTCAAGCATTTAACGGTCAGAGAGCAGCACCTTCTCTTGCCTCTTCCCTGTCTCCAAAAGAAGGACCTTGGATCCATTATACTTTTATTGCCTGCGAGTAAAAGCGAATGTGCTTGGAGGCTAAAATTAACCAAAAGCAAAAACTCTCTACAACGTTAATCCAAAATGCCCCCTTCTTAGAAATATGCAAGCGCAAAACCTCAAATATTCCACCAAAAATGCGACAGCAGCAGCACAGCCTCGCGGCGGCTGCATATCCACGTCCCCGGGCTGCAGCCTGGGTGGGCTTCTCCTCCTCGCAAGCCCTGCGAAGGCTTCGCTATCTCGTTCCTCTCGCTGCGTTGCATCCGCTCCTGTAAATCTTTCCCAAACAACCCGCCCGAATCACGTGCGCGGGATGGGCAGGCGTAAACGTAAAAGCCGGCAAACATTTCTGCTGCATTAGTCACTCGGGCTGCGTGTCTGGAAACGGCGCTGGGACGAAACCCTTTGCGCTGCGGTTTGGACGAGCCGTGTCTACAGCCTTAAACTACGTGTCTCGTGCGGAGGCCGCTAAAAACCCCAGCCCCAAACACTGTTATCAGCGCAGCCCGCTGCTGCGTT
This sequence comes from Crypturellus tataupa, assembly GCA_034781795.1. Lineage (NCBI taxonomy): Eukaryota > Metazoa > Chordata > Aves > Tinamiformes > Tinamidae > Crypturellus > Crypturellus tataupa. The sequence continues at coordinate 6,871,374 of JAWLRI010001089.1, forward strand.
TGCTCTGCCCGCATGCCAGCAAAAAATACGCTAGGAAAAATGCAAGAATGAGAGCAGCCCAGTTACATTTTTTAAACACAGAAGATAAACATTCCTTCTCCGGGATCTCGGGTTGCGCTGGCACATGGCATCCCTGCATCTGCTAGCAGCTCCGAGGATGCAAAGCTGCTAGCGCTGTTAATTGGTACCCGTTTTGGGTACCTTTGTGCTCAGCTGCCACCTAGTTACTGCACGAATTGACAAAATACCCCCGTGTGGCAGAGCTGCAGTAACAGGAATTTTATTTATTTATTTATTTCTAGAGATACAGCAGGCTCCCACATGCGTTTTCCTGCCCTGCAGTTTTTCAAGGTGCAAAATAGGGCAGAGAATAAGAGGGAAACGCTCAGTGTCTGGAAAGCCTCTCGTTTCCCTCCTTGCATGCACCCGAGAGGTGAGCGCTAACAAGGGCTGCAGAGCATGTTCTTCTTGCAGCGAATGCTAATTTAAACTTTCCCTGTGATCTGATATGCTTTAAAATGCAGCAAATCCCTTATTTATGAGCAGAAAGGCCATGAAAGGGCTTTAGAATCTAACCCTGGGGGGCTCTTCAAGTGCATGAACCCGGCGCTGTTTAACACTTACATTGACTCTTGAAAAGGGTAAAAATACCTGGTCGCTGCTCTCTTTTCTGAGCGGTTGAGAAGGAGTATTGCATGAAATTAATAAAATATTTTTAACAAAATATGTTCTGGTGCTACAGCTCTTGCTCTTCGCTCTTTAGAATTCACGTTTCTGGAGCATACGTGATCTTGCATACATTTTTATGACATAATCTCTCATGTAAATGCAGTATTTGGAATGCTGACAGGCCAACAAAGGCTTCACTTGGGGAACAAATAACATTGCTCATCAGGTCTCATATCAAAAAAGTTATTAAACGTCTCCTTTGATTGCTGCGATTTGGCTTTTCCCAAGGAAGTCTATAACGCTGAAATGAGACATTACACAAATACACAAAGTCAAATGCGTTCTAAACGCTACAAGCAATTAAAATTGCATTTTACAGTAACTTTTGAAACACACTCCGTGAGGAACAAGCATAGTAAATGAGCTCTGTTGAGCTGATGCAGGGCCAGATAGGCTACCCTGCAATGAGCACTTGTGCTTACAGAAATCTGGATTATAAATTGCTCCGTTGATTTATATCTTCCTTCCAGAAGTGCTGCCGTAGCGGCTACAAAAGGGCCTTTCAGAGAGCCCTGGGGATCCCTTGGGTCTATAACAGACACCAGTCCCTGTTGTCCTCCCACGTCCCTTGCTGGCGTTGGGGCCAGCCCATGCTCCCTCATAAACATCTGCTGGATCTTCACCCCACCGCTCACCTATGTAAATATTATTTTAACGACCAGGGGGTTGGGTTCACAATAATATAAGAAGAGAATTTTTTCCTTTATATGAACCCCAACTGCATGGCACAGGTCGCTTGGAAAGGCTGCTTCCATGAAGCCTTAGCTGGGCTATCGGCTACTCCTTCAGCTCTGTCAATATGACTGATAAAGTCATAATATTTAAGTTAATATGACTGGTAAAGTCACTAATATTTAAGTCCAACTACTTTCCAATCCCTATTGAGCAAATTTACTAACTATGTAGGCTATCCCCTTCCCAAATGGATGGGTTTCCCCCAATATTCAACTTTTTCCTTGCTAACCTATAGCTGAGGTCACTGGGGGACAGAGGACGGTTCTAAATCTCTTTGGGATCTTGAAATCTCCCTCGTCCTCCTAGAACTGGGAACAGCCTCTCCTCTCCAACCCAAGCCTGAAGCTGATATTCCAAACACAATAGGACAGTTTTATCAGCTGAATCCACTAGCAGAAACATCTTTTATATTATACTTGCTAGTCAGTTGAAATATTTTTTTAATCCAACAAATATACATATAATCATGCAGAAGGGACAATATACCAAAAAAACATTGATTTTCGGTGCTGAAAAGTATATATACAAACAGGCAAAAATTTACTCCTCTGTCTCAAAGTTAATAGTTAATTAACTGATATTTGTATAATTTCTTGGAAACAAAAGGCACTCTGCGCAAATGAGAAACTACATTTTGCTAAAATGTCGTTCTTTTAAAAATTTTCTATAGCTCCTTACTTTAGCAAGTGTAATCTCCAAATTCATCATTTAGGAAACTCATTCTCCACACACTTGTACCTGTTTTGCTCAATATTGTCATTGTTTATTCCATATCTGCTCGCAAGGGCTAAAAGGAAACCATTTCATTCTCACTTAAATCCTTTTTAATGAAAAAATACTCAAAAATATTCTTTTCTCCTGTCCTTCTCAAAAAAAATAGGAAAGATAAGGATTAAAATGTGACACAGTAAAAAAAGTAGGATATATAGCTGTATAATAAGAAGATTAGCTATATACATAGCTATATACAATACATAGCTATATATAATATACATATATACATAGCTATATGTAATAGCTATGTACTTAAACTCATGCAAGGATAAATGAATATTTTGTCCTAATTTTCACTGGAACCCATTACCTATTGCTGCAGACCTAAATATGCAGAGAATGGCCAAATCCAGGCTAGGATAAGGGCTGATTTCATATCAGATGTGCAAATTATCCAATAACATATCCAGAGTGGATGTTAGAGCCACGTGCTTTATATTGCTTTATATTGCCTTCATATTCAGCTACAAGTTGATGGCTGGTCTTAAATTACATCCCATGACGACAGAAATTTAACTTTACTTAAAAGAAAATTAAAAAAAAAGATGTGAAAATTGTTCATGGCCGTTGCCATTTGACCAAACTGTAGATTTTCTCAGAACACACAAGTACCAACTACACAAACACTAAAATAATTTCTCCTGACTTAGCCCAGAAAAGAGATTTGGGTTAATTTAACACATCTTTGCTTTCTTGCAAGCGATCATTCCTTCCTATGAAAGACTAATCCTCATAAAAACACATTCTGCAAACACATACGAGCCTATAAGCTGGTTTGGAGTAATTGCTTAGCTGTATGCAAAAGTGACATATGGATGGAAAGGCAGCATTGTATTTTATTCACAGTGGACTGATTACATTACTTGAATCATTTTTGGATAATTACATCAGTGCAAACTCCCAGATTAGGTGATTCAAAACATAATTTTCCCTTGAAGAGTTTACCCAGGCTTCTCGTATGATTTTGCATGTTGGCATCATCCGATGCTAGCTGGAATAAAGGCTAATTCCCACCGTAGACTAGACAGAAGCTATTGTAGGGTAAACTCAAGTTGCTCGTGAGGATGGAAGGAGCTGGCAAAATGTTGTTCTACACGTTGGCAAGGCTTTCCCGGTTTATTTTGCAGGGCTACTCAGCCCTCGGAATTTCATTCTATGGAATATTTCGAAGCTGCCAATGTTTTTCAGGGAGCAGCTTGCAAACTCGGCTCTGAGCGTGAAGAGTTATAAGCTGATAGTAGGGAAACCATAACAACACACTTGCGAAGGGGCGGAATCCCAGGGAACATATGACTGAGAGGAGAAAAAAACGGAGAGCTCCCAAATTCTATTCCCAAAGGAGGAAGGTGATCAGTCTAATATTGTATATTTGCAGAACTAGCACAAATCTGCTTGTTCTAAACCTTATTCTGCAAAGTCAGAAACATGCTGAAGCTTCTGGCACATTGATTATATTTTTTCCTATTCTACCTTTCTCTATTTGTGTTACCTGCACTTTTTCATTATGAGCTTTCTGGAGCAGATAAGGCTGTTGTTTGAATAATTCTCTGAATTATTGCAGTGTGAATCCAATAAAATAAAATGCAATCACCAAGAGGAGAGTCTGTGACTATGTATGTCTAGGTATTATGATAATGCTAATGAAACAATTAGATTAATACATGCATGCATGCAGGTAAATGATTGTAAAAGGTTTCATAGAATTGTAATATAGTGTAAAATATTGTGTTCTGTCAAAATGCTTTCAGATTACACAATGTTTTACAGAGGTACCGGGACCAGCCTGAAGTTTTGTTGATTTTATTGATTTCTAGGCTAGAAAACCAATAATTGCTATACTGAGTGACCTTCCTAGTTTAGAACTACTCCTACTAAAATAAAATTTAAAAAATGAACATAAAAATTTAAAAAAGAAAAAAATTCCTTAAATGGTCATCATCCTCCAATTTAATATATGTTGAAAGATAAAACCTGCCCAGAGACAGGTAATAATTTCTTAGATTTTACCCGTCTGTGCACAACTCACCACTTATATAAGCAGACAGTAATAGAATATATAGTAGGTTGGATGGCTATTAGTTGAGCTAAGAACCTCAGCATCAGTGGAGGGTTAAAGGGTGAGTCTCTAAATTCTTACTTTGGATTTTCCAGTTAGGAATTTTGACTTCCAAACAGCATTTGATCCTAAACACAAGTTTTGATAACACTACCTGCTCTGCTTCATTTTTGTTAAATATTTCCAAAATCTGACAACCCACCCGGCAAAATAAACAATTCCCTGCATTTGTGCTGAATTCCAGACTGAGCTAGGGCTCAAAGGACCTTTGGGGCTGTGTGTTTGACATTGCAAATGAAATATTTGACAATATTTGAAATATTGAATCTGTAAGAACAGGTTTCCTGCTTCCATTGACTCCCACAGAAGTGATGTTCCTCAAACACAGTATGAGAGTCACTGCAAATAAGAGACATCCATGAACAGAAGATATAGAAGGAAAATGCAGAGCATACATCCTTGACAGAACAACAACACTTAAAAGGATTAGCGATATTATATAGCAATATTATATGATATTTGCTATGCACTTCTCAATGCTTCTCTACCTATGAGAGTGGAAGAAAATGGGACAAACAAAGAATACAAAATTTATTCTCTATATGCTTAAAATTTATGGTAGAGCCATTTAATTTTAAGACTTTCAAACACTAGCTACTGCATTCATCTCTCAAGATTTTTAGCTATATAGACCAGATAGGCCACAAGGACAGGTGCATGCATGGAAAATACCATGAAATTAATAGTTGTAATGCGTCCTCCACATCTATGTTGTTTCGAACAGCTACTTTCTTCTGTAATAACATTTTGTTAGAGAGGACTGAACTCCAACAAGAGCCGCCTTGTACGAAGGTGTCCATTTCCCGAGTCCACGTGCAGCCCTGTTTTCATATGCTAAAGCACAGGTTGGGCTGGAAAGAAACAATTCCTGCTTTGCCGGAGGAAGAAATGGTTTTTCTGTAGAGTGAATTTCTAATTAAACAAGGGACTTAATATTGGATATCAGTGGATATCATCTGCAGTGCATATCATCTCTTGTGTTTTTTATTATTTTTTTATTATTATTTTTAACAGAAAGTCCTAACTATTTAGCTGTGTCTGGACTGTTAATGGTTCAGGACAGGACTCTCTTCGTTCCTCAAACAGAGTAGATAATCTTTGAAATTCACTTAACCTCTCTATGTATCATTTGCTCCTCAGTGAAATTGTTTGAAAATAGTTGTTTATCAGTTTAGTCAGGCTGGAAAAATGATACCTTAATATTTATTTAATAGACATTGTTTTCAAGATGCTCAGGTGAGGTTGAGAAGGAATGCAGATTATTGTTGTAATAGGATAGATTAACCATATCTTCTGTATTTTCCAGCATTTCTATCTACATGTTAAGTATTGCTTTGTGAATAACCTTTATCCACAGGAGTAAGAAATGTCATTGCTAGTGCTTATGATGCACAGAAATATACGATAACATTAAATTTAAACCTACTAAAGTATCTAAAATATCCCGTATAGACATACAGGTGTGCAGCATTCATGCCTACAGATTTATGCCGTCAAGAAATCGTAATATAGACTGGAATTCTCAGCTGAATTTCTTTGGCTCTCGTTTTCGGCCACTTCCTTTTCAGGCTGCGGCAGTGAATGGAGCTGTATGGAGCTCCAGGATGAAGTGGTCTATGTTGCACCAGGCAGCTCCGTTCCCCTGCAGCCCGGAGCCGCTCGAGCCGTCTGCGCTGCTTATTTTGCTTGGCGCCGGCTCCCAACCTTGGAGCTGCGAGAAAGGAGAAAATAGCAAGCGGCTTCGGGACGAGCCGTGCGGATCCCACGTCTTGCGGGGCCGCCCCAGGCTGGTTTCCACGAGGATATTCTGTAACGCGGGACAAGGAGGCAGGAATCTCCACGGGTCTGATTGCTCTGAGCAAGGGAAATTCTTCTTGCTGCTCGGGTGGATCTGATCCAGCACCTTTGCCATTAAAGACAGTCATTTCATTGCTTGAAACAAGCATTTGGACTAAAACTTATGCCCTTAAGCTGTGAGGATCCCAATTGTCAGTTTAGCAAAGAAAAGCCACAGAAATAAATATATATATGTATATGTGCACATATACACATAACGAATGTGAAGAAGCATCTTCTTTTCCTAACTTTATAAATAATTCACAGGGATCGAAGCATCTTCCACACAACATGCGATGGTGCCGTATTTACTATCAATTTTATCTGATTCTGGGTAACTACTCTGCTCCCCTTCTGCTCTGCTTTAATTAACAAGGTATCTAAGCCCCAAGCCTGGAATCCTAGAGTTCTTTCAAACTATATTAGGCAGCTAAAATATGAAATTAAAAGAAAACAGAGTTCCGGCCAACAGAAACAAGTGACTCATTTCCTTGTGAAAACACCCAAGGTTTATGTTACTCTGGCAACGATGTTCACCATTCCAGAATAAAGTCTCTTTGCTCCCTTCAGAGCTTTTATGTGTTCCTGTTGCAGTCTGTGTTCCACTGTGACCTAACGTTGAACCAAGTTATTCAGTTATTCACAGGGGACCGTAAGCTAGGCTTTAATTTAGATAGTTTCTGAGTCCGCTCCTTTGGCAATAAATGAATATATAAATGCCTGCTTTTCCACAATGAGGGTTTCAGATGAGAAAAGAGGTTTCTGGTGCGTATTGAAAATATGTGTTGCACCAGGTTTGTGTGTTGTCGTGATAAACTGAGCGGCTGCAACTGCATTCAGAGCCCAGCAACAAACACAACCCAATTCCAAGGGTTTCTTGTCCTACGGAAGCTGATTAAATCACATCCCGTAGGACAAAACGCAGGTTAGGGGAAAAAAAGGCACAATTTATAATCTCGTTGTGAAGCTAAACAGATGTTTCATGAGGACGGCAGCGCAACAGGGAGGCAGAAATCCTGCCCTTCCGAATCACTCCTTTTGGGGGGAAAATAAGTTTGCTAATACAGCAGTTCTTTCTGTAGCTAAAAAGTGATGGGGCAGCACGAAAGGAATGAAAAGTTCTAGTTTCAAAACAAAATAATAACTTGGTATTGATTACTGATCTTCAAGTAGTCTCCATGCTAGAGCAGGACAGTAAATTGTTACCTAACAGGAGAGAGAGATTTTCTGCCTAAATTCTGTAGCTTTTGCCCGGGTCTTTGGAGATTTCTCCGGAGTTAAGATGGAATTCAGGGGGTTTTGCTGCTAGGGTTCTTGCTTTTCATCGCAAACTGTGAACATTAAAAGTTCTAAAATGCTGCGTAGGAAAACTCCCACGGAACACGTGATGAGCAGAACTGTATTGCCACAAAGTTTCTGTCGGGGAGCTGAACTTGAAAGCCGTATGTTTTACAATGGGAGTTTCTGTGCACATACGTAGGACACACATGCTGAATAGCTTCATTTTCCTACCTGTGTCGTTCCAGTCATTCATGCACAGCTCTGATGGCAAATTTCCAAAATTTAATTTACATGAAAGTCCCCCAAAACTTGGGCTTGGTCCTCTGAGATGCAGATTTTGGCCTTGCCCCTAGCAGTAGCATTGAAGTGCAAAAGAACGGGCAAAAATGCCATTTTGAACCCAGACAACAATTAATTTCTACTCAGAGTTTCTGCAGTTGACAACCATCAACTTAAGCTAGTTTAATACAAAGAAATGCAGGATGATAAACTGAATTTGGATAAAGAGAAATGAAGTCTTGAAAAGTTGCTTGAAAACTATTACTTCTTCAATAAAATCTTCCCCCAAATCACTGATACTCAAATGCTTCCTGAGCTTGGCTGGAATCTCATTAAATTATTGGTCTTCACATTAATTTTGACAGTGAATTCTATGATGAAGCCATGAAACCAACCCGTATCCATGAGCTACGACCAAAGTCAAGAACATAGTAGAATCCAAACAGGATGACACATTTTTTTGCAAGTTTTTGGCTCCGGTTCTCTCTGTTGAACATTGCTGAAGCAGCAGGAAGAAGATGGAAAGAAGCCTTAAAGGGGCAGCTGAGGGTTCTGTGGCTGAATGAAGTTTGGGATAGATTATTCCATGCCAACTGACCCTCATTTTTCCTATTAAGACATGGGGCAGGAATGGCAAGGAAGAGCTCAATATGTAATGCTGAGATTTCCAGGTGCTCTGTATCAAGTGGAAGACCTGGTAGATACATTTCTTTGCCCACTATTTATTGAAAAAGCTGCTTATATGGCTAACAAAAACTGAAAATAGATTGGCTAGGTTAGATAGGACTGTACGATTTTGAGAGACGCAAATGCTGTTCTCCAAAGCAAAAGCGATAGCTGTTGAAGGGCAAGGTGAAACACAAAACTTCCTTTCTGTAGGGGTTCTCGACCAGCTCTCGGATATCTGGAACTGGTCGTTAACAGCCCCAGAGTCCGTGTTTGGATGACGAGGGGTTTCAGGCCTCCCTCCGTATCCGCGCAGATAAGAGACACATAAACATTTTGCCTTTCTTTTCATCTATAATACTGAAAAAAACAAGATAGAGCAGTGATGCCAAGCAGAAAGGGCTGGTTTATGTAAGTGATTAAAATGAAAAAGACTCCTTTTATACTGTAAATCCCCCCAATATAGACTATATTCTGGCATAAGCGTATTACAAGCTGTCGAGGAAGGTCCTACATAATCAGTGGATGCTTCAAATGCTCATTATAAAATATGCATAAACTGTAATTGCCTGTGAAAGCTGCACGTTGAGAAGGAGAAATGATAATTGTGAGTTTGGCCTCGATCCTTACACAGACATGTCTAACAAAATATGGTAGCTAATACAGAATACATTATTAGATGTATTGCACACGGGTCCCGCTGGCTCTCCAACCACTGCTTTTTATCAAAACATTCCAAAGGACCATTTTCACCTGGGAAAAACAGCTCTTTTAACAATAGTTTTTGCTGCCTGTACAAAAAAAACAAAACAAGGACAGTGGGGAAAATATTTTCCTTTCTTTAGTTTAAATAGTTTGCAAAGATCAGTATCCAAAGAGTCTAAAAACACGACTTTGCTGTACAAAAATCAGTTCTGTGCGTGAATGCTGGTGGTAGAAGGAACATGCCCATGGAGTTTGGGTTAGGAGAGCCATAGGAGTTATGGTTTTGGGGACTCTTGAGTGGATTTGGTGTTAAAAGAAACTCACTGTGGGTACCAAAAACAACGAAAATCCCCAACATTAATTAATTGAGTTGGTCAAAAATCTTAACAGTGCTTCTTTAAACCAAGAGCTGCCAGCAGCTTTCTGCGTGCACCGTAACTGCCTTTCTGCAGTTTCTGCTCCCCTGGGATATACTAAATGCCATCGTTCCCACTAAATACAGGGGAAAGTGGGCTGCGAATGGGAAGAAAAGGCAGCTCCCCAGTTGTTATAATCCAAATATGTAATATATAAATATATAATCCCTTCGATGTGCTCCGAAATGCAGAACGTGCTCACAGCACAGACAGACGGTTCAAAAAGGTGGGCAAAGAGACCTTGAAAAAGGGAAAGACAATAAATAGCAATAGAAGGAAGGTGAAATGCAAGAGGCTGGAACACGGAAAAGGAGGTAGGAAGGAGAAGAGGAAAGAGAGAGATGGGAAGGAATGGCAGATAGAAGGAAAATATAGGGAAAAAATTAAAATGGTGGAGGTAACACAGGGAAAGGAGAACAGAAAGAAAAAAATAGAAGAAAAAAGGAGAGACCTGTGAAGAATGCACTTAGATTAGTAAGTAGAGAGAGAAATAAAAGGCACTTAATAAAACAAATACTGGGTATTGTTTTATCCATACGTTCTTCAATCTGAAAAATACAGTTTAGGTTGTACCAACCCCCTTTTTAGCTAGTAGAGGCTCACCTGGACTGAAGAAATTATTAGCTTCTACCATGTAAATGATACCCGAGTTGGTTGACTCTGTTATATCCCAGCTCTCCTCCAGATCACTGCAACCAGACCAAAGTTGTTTTTCCCTCATGCTTTTAAAAATATTGAAAATAAACCAGCCATTTCCTGCTTGTTTGCTATTTTTCCCCCTGGGTTTTAGTTTCTTCCAGTTCTCTTCCAACCCATGAGGATCTTCAGATTCTTCTCACGGATCCATCTGCACTTCTCAACATTCAGTGACCTGTTTGATCCTATATAGGACTATTGTATATGACAAAGGATTCAAATCTTTGTGCTATGACAGGTCTTGGTGTATAAGGAAAAAGTATTTCATTGATCAATTCTCCATCTGATTTTTTTATTTAAACCTTAGTTCTTAAGAAGCACTAGAGGTTATATCTAAAGCATTAAGAAATGGGTAAATTTGGGCATAAATGACAGACAGGTTGCCAGGAACTCAGATAAAGGAGTTCTTAATTTTAGCTATTACTACACAGGTTGCTGTGGAAAGAAACCTAAATGTGAGGATCGACTCCCAAAACTAAATAGAAATTAAGCCTCTGGTCTGAGTCACACAGTTTTACTTACCATAATATTGAGGAAAACAGGCAGCAAGATTTGATGAATGCTTGCCTCTATGTTCCACAAAAATTTCTCCTGCCTAAATATTTTATTTAGTTTGAATAAAAAATTCTTTAAATAATTTTTCAACTATTCTGTTAAAATAGAATTTGGTCCATGCACATTCATACCTGGCTAAGATCAGTATTTGTCTTTGTGTGTTTCATTTTATTTTTTCTTTAAGAGGATTTTGAATTTCAGCATGAGGATGATAAAGTGCTGACATTTGTACGAGCTTTTCATTATTATAGTTTGTATCTGATAAAAACATATGACTTAACTTTACAAATAAAATCTCCTATTGCTTCAGCAACCCTGGTTTATAATGGGAAGTCTAGCACAGTATTTTCTACAATAATCTTCTTTTTTTGGAGGGGGGATAATCAAATAAAGTCGCAGGTCAAGATGTCCATCAACTTCATAATAAGCAGAGAAAAATACATTATCTACAAGTAATAAGACAGGATCTTGGTGTAAGAACCTAGAAAATAATATCGTTCAAGTACAGGTTGACACCACACCAAGAATTTCTCATCAGTTGGTTATGATTGATGAACACTGGTTTTCTCAACTTCTCTGGGAAAATAGAGAAATATTTATACTTTGGTATTTCACTTATGGTAACACAGACATTAGGTGTAAAGATTTTATATCTTTGAATTTGGAAATCCTTTTAGGGGATATTTTAAGAAAAATCATGGCTAGTGTTATAATAAAGTGTAGAGGTATCACAACACTTGTTCTCTCCCTCTGCTGTTCAATTCCTAGAATTAATCTAACAAGATGGTAGAGCACAGTTACTGTTTGGATTGCCATGGATAAATTTAAGAATTTTTGGAGAAGACAGAATACTTTAGCCTGAAGGTAATAGTGAGCTTCTATTAGTTGACTTGGAACTGGTTTTGAAGTCTGCTTCTTTCTTAGAGACATTAGAACGGAACCTGTTGAGTATCTGAGCAAAATATATTGACTTGGAAATAGAAAATGCCTTTAAAATTTGAATCTGACTTATGCTGCAGATATTCTGTGTGATATTACATTGGCCTATTTTGTTTAACTATAATTAAACAAATATAAAAAGTTTAGTTGTGAAATTGCTGTGTCGCAGAGGAATTGTAAAGCATCCTGTAATCCCATTCCCATTCATGATAGCTCAGTATTTGCTTAAATCTTAAAACAAGCAATTAAGGATTTTACTCTACAGTTCCTGGAGTTGAGCAGAAACAGGTACTGGCCATTTGCAAAATATATGTCGCATGAGGCCCCAAGGAGCTTCAGTTTTTCTTTATTTACCAAAAAAATATATAATAAGAGAGTAAGACAACTGCTTTGACTCCTGGTCTTCTAGGCTCCAACTTGGTGTGAGTGGTCCATGCTTATTACTCTTCTCTCCAACAGAAAATGATGTGAATGAAGAATGTAATTTAAAAAAATATATATTTCTTTATGCATGAAGAATGATGATTTGTGGAGTAGTGCTTCCTAGAATCAGATAATCTTTACTTTGTGTTATAATGGGGAAAGCTGCATGCATTGGGCTGGTTATACTGGAATAGCACAATTTGAGAACAGTAACTCGCTTTAAGGTGAGGAATTAAAACCCTCCTAACGATTGCAAAGCTCAGCAGCACAAAGACAAGACACACAGCACGTCCTAGGGACAAAATATAGAATGTAATATCCAAACTTAGCTTTGCCACATCATTAAAATGAAAAAAAAAAAGCACATAGATGTGTGTAATATCAGTAACAGGATGATATCTTTATATATATATTTACACAGACATGCACAGGTAGACCTGTACTCAATGACTCAATCTGCAATAAGTGCAGATAAATATAGCCAACTCGCTGACAGGATCTTTGGTGAGTGTTGCCGCACACCCCGGGCATGAGTCAGCCTTTCCTTTGCATCCAGACGTCCCCATACACATCTCGATTTAGAGGTGGAAAGAGCCTGGAGGACTCGTGTGGCTGAAGCAGGAAAAGAACAATCCCGACCAGATTTCATGTGAGAAAAAAACATGAACAATCATAGTAATGTGTTTTATAAAGAAAGGGCCGCAACAGAGATCACGCTATTTGAGGTCTGTAGACCTCGTAGACCCAGTAGAGATAACAGAGCTTGAAGTCTTCGTGCACAGTAACCAAATCAACATGAACGGGATTGCAGATCAGTACAGACATGGACCACCACCAACGGGCCTGCTTTAAAGACCAGGTATTCATGTTTGTGTGTTTTAGACTTGATAGTTATTAAAAGACTTCAACTGTTTGGGTTTGAAGCAGCTCATGAAGCTAATGAGCAAAAATCCAAGGTCACAATTCTCTTGGTTCAATTTTGATTAAAAATTGATGACCTTTTTATATTTAAAAAAGTATTTGTACATGCTGAATATATGATGGGTAAGTGTAAAAGTCAATGTGTCAGCAGTGCTTTCAGAAAAGGAGACTTTCCCGAAATGGAATTTGCTCCAGTAATCTAGTACAGCCTATAAATAGATTTTCCCAGTTTAATCACTGATTCACATTGGGGTGGAATGCAGTATTTTACTGAGTTAGGATCAAGACTAAACACAGAATCCTGATAGCATAAAAAGACAATTTTAAAAACTAAAATTCAGGAGAAGCCCTTTGCCATTTACATCATACGATGTCAATTGAACCATTAGATAAAAGCAAGAGGATGAAAAAAGAAAGCAACATATGAATATTAACTCTACCTTTTTAGTGAGATGGTAAATGAGAGTGTTGTTAAGAAAAATAACAATTTTCCTTTTCAACACGTGATAGGCTTTCTTATCAATTATTTTCAAGTTTTTAGTTTTCAGAAAGTCTTGTAACGACAATTCTGCAACATTCAGAATTCATTTAATGATTGCTTTTCCAAAAAAGCTAGTCAGAATATATGTACACTTCTTTTCTCATCCTTATCCCAATGTTTCCACACTGGTAAATGGTGCTGAATGGCACAGAAAGGATGAAACAAGAGATGAGATTTCACTGTAGTGGTCAAACACAACGGAAGTATCTCCAAAGTAGCAGAGGATTCAATATCTGGAGTCAGTGCACTTGATTTTTATGATAATAAATTAGGAAAACAGGACTTTCTATTGAACAGGATACACAAGGACAAATCATAAATATGACTACTTTAATATGAATTAAGATGCCTGAAACCTTTAGAAATCTTTGAGTATCTTTGAACCCCTAATTCTCTTGGGCTTCAGGGATCTCCCAAGAATTTACATTTTCACATTTGTCTTTGATCAAAAATTGTCATTTTCCAATACTTTCCCAATGCTATATAAATACACTTGAATTTCAGTGTGCTTTTGTTTATTTTTCTTGTATATCCTACCATAGCTACAATTTTACTTGCTTTATTAGAAGCAGAAGGCTCACTTAGCAGCAACTTGTTTAAGAAACCCTATTGATCTCTGAAATTACTCTTTATTTTCCCTCATACGTCGTACCTATAAGAAACGTCCAACATCTTTAGTATAAGTTGATCAATGGGAAAAGGACAATTTCTCCCCCTAAATTAGTAGAGATCAAGCATTCAATAAGTTACAAACATATGGCATTTTTTTTTTCAATTCATTTTATAAACCACAAAAACTTTGATTACCAGGGGGGAAAAACATCAGAGGCCAAAGAATCCCCATTAGAGGCAAATTAATAAAGTTACACTCTGCCTGCAGCAGAAGGGGGGTCAAATCCCCTCTGTTTATTTAGCCGCTTCGTCCCGTTTCTCAGGTCACAGGAAAACGATACCAGAATCTTTACAGCTGCTCTCCAAAGCGCTTCCTGCTATGGGGCAAAACGGGAGGAATTTGGGCAATCCTTGAGCAAAGGAGACCTACAGCACTTCGTTTGCATTACCAACCGCAGGGAGCAGAACAAGAGCCCCTGACAGAGCAAGGGATCCACTGCTGCGTTGCTCTGGCTTCGGCACACACATTTTCCTTAGCCCTTTATGGGTTCTTTATATCAACACAAAAAAAAATAATACTTGTGCAGACTGAAAAGATCCTCTGCTGTGGAGTAACTTGGCTCGGCTTTTCATTCTCCTCAAAACGGCTCTAATCTGCTGGGAACTTCCTCTGCCTTGTAAATAGCGATTGCAAATACTTTGCATTCTTGGGCAGAGAAACGAAGGAAAGAAATAGTTCGGTCAGGTTTACAAAATACACTCAGGTCTGGATGTCCTCATGGCTACGGACAGCAAATCCAGGGATCTGACAGCTCATCACAAAGCTGAAGACAGAAAGGAAAGCTTGATCCATACATAGGATTAAAACCAGGACAGATATAGATCCTATTACCTTTTTAAAGCACAAAACCATCAGGAAGTAGGATAATGTATAAGTTTTTTACCCGCTGTGTGGAAGAATATCATAATAACACGACTCTGTTGACAATTATAAGTATTATAAGTAATTATAAGTATATGACAGTATAATATCTAATATCTACAGCCATCCAAGACAGAACATTCCCTATTTGCTACTAAGATTTTGATTTCTTTCATCCTACAAACTTAATATATTGCACACATTACCCCATATACAACATAACCCCAGTGATGGCTGTGCTATTAAAGACTTCCAAGACCTGCAGGTCTAATGCGTGAGGAACCTAGACTGCTTTTTTAATTACAACTTAATTTAGCAAATAAATTATTCCTTAATGCATTCTGGTCATTACACATCTAATCTTCCTTAATTTAAAACAAATAAAATTTAAGAAGTGATTATGCTAAAAATATCGCATAACAGTGCAATGAAGAGAAGGAATCTATACTTTACATAATCAAAATAAGCTTGTAAAACCTGCTGGTTTTGTAGCACTATTTCCATCACTTCTGATTTCCTGAGATGCGAGACTCAACTATGAAAATAATTTTAGAATCAATGTTGTCATAAACAGCTAATAAGTCTATTTTAAAAGTTGCTTTCAATGAAATTGCTTTAGTGAATTCTTCACAGAATTTGGGATTAGAAATCCTTCGTATTAGAGGAGCACAGGAAAAGTTACGGTTTGATGGCTTCTTTACCTAGAAAATCAGCTTAATTTATTTAAAAAAATGAGAGTTTGCAGATTGGTAACGGGACCAAAGGGTGTTTGGGGAATAAGTATTCACAAGGGTATTTCACTGCTCAGCTGTCTCTATCTACAGCACTTGGTGACTGATGCACAGAAATACACAATTTGCATCCCAGGGGAATATTGCACAAAGAGCTGTGCAGAAAATTATCCTTACTGGTACCTGAATTGGCTAATTCCACCAGTTATTCCACTGCAAGATTTGTAGTGGAAGGAAAACATCTTGCAATTGGCCAGTCTGCAACATTTTGTTAACAGTTTTGCTTTGGAAAACTCAAGTAGGAACTATTTCTTGCACTTGCATCTGCATTTTGAAAATCCCTCACTCATTGCTCTTGAAAATCCAGTATGTATCAGAAATAGAGGAAAAAGAGTAAAGAATTTAACTTACAAGATGCCCATCTTTGCAGTTTTGACTTTAACTTTCAAGAAAAATCATACCTGCCACAAGAAGACATTTACTTAGATATTGGCTGTTCCATTCAAATCTTTCATAAGCGTTGGGAAAGATAAACCCAAGAATAAATAAATCAAGTTTAAAGAAAACTTGAGTTTAAATTTAAAGAAAATTTAAGAAAAGGGAGACTGTGAATGTGACTGAAGCTACTTTGTTGGCTTTGAAATTGATTTTCTGTCTATATTCCACCTGTTAAGGATAGATGAATGGTGGTAGCTCTGCCAAACTACTTCTTAAACATCATTTCTCACTTAGTTTTCTTTTGTGCTTTGATGGAGATAAACATTCCAAAATGTTGAGAAAATTGTATCAATTTATATTGAAATTCCTATTAAAAATAGGAAAATCTTATATAGTTTGTTCCAGGTTCCTTAAATCCATGCAATCTAGCAGAATTTTAAGACTCATATTACTCTGCACCCTAATGTGGGTGATAAATATTGCACTAATGTCTTTTGATTAAACTTTGCATACAATACACTGAAATTTGTCAGCTTGGCGAATAAAAAAGGCTAAAACCAACTCCATGTAGTATAAATAACCACTTTTTTCTTCATTTCTGTACTTACCTGCATCTGCAAACACAATTGAAAGTATATACATGCAATCTAGTTATAAAAACAATATAAAAACCTTATAAATAGAGATACTGAGGCAGAAAAAAATGAGATTGTTAGATGTCATGCCACTTTATTTCAGATTGATTCAAATCTGCAGCTTTCGCTCAGGCCTTTTTCCTAGTGGAAATGTTTCCTAATGGGAATCTTTCCATGTGCAGAGAGCACAATAATATCCTGCCCCTTTAGAGAACCAGATACTTTTTGGGCAAAGGGAGGGGATTTTGGATCAGGTCTGTCTCTCGTGCACCCTTCTCCCATCCCATCCCTTGCATTAATTCCTGGCTGCCGGATTAAATTCCTGGAGGCCAGGGGCATCCGAGCACACTGAATGGGAGCAGCATCCACTGCCTTGAGAGCGGAGACCACAAGCGCTTTAAATCCTTCCCTTCCTTCCCCCTTTGCCAGGGGCAACTCATTTAGTCTAGGGAATCCAGCCACAGGAATCCGAAATCTGTTTAAAAATACTCGTTCTTGAAAGGATTATGATCCCCATTTGATCTCAACTCAAACACGTTTTAAAGTTTGACTCTTGAGAGGTCCAAACCCACGGAATTTTAGATTTTATAAACAGATTGCATACTAGTGCCTGCTACCATAGGGTGGGTTTAATGCCTTGTGCATCACTGTGCCAATCCTGCAGAGTTTCATGCACAAAGTTTGTTTGCTGGGCTGGAAATGGCCTTGTTTTAGTCTATTTGGAGGTCAGACTTAGACCTTCAAGAGGAAAATACTTAAACTGCTGCCTCCCTTTCAAGCAAACCCAAAGTAGCCACTTTTCACCTTTTTTAGGTGTAGAAGATCATGTTTTTATTAGATTTTTATTAGTGGAACAAGCTCACTCTTATAAGCTTGGGGTGACAATCACAAGACCCTGAGTTTGTGCTTAAAGTGCTCAAGAAACCATCAGGTTCACTTCTAGCCAGAAGACCAAAAATACTGTGATACCTTGATAACACTCATGAAGTGAATATATAAAACAATATTTTTAAAAAGATTCTATGATTCTATGATTTCTGTATGCATAAAAAATATGAGAGGTCAAATCATTCAGCTACTACAATTGCAACCATAACTGAGGGGTCCTGAATCTCAGTTTAATCCTGAAAAAATATATTTAGTTTTGCTTATTCCCAATATTCCTATTTTATATTACTGTATAATTTCAAAGATATACAAGCTTTTTGCTAATACAAATTTATTCATTGGTAACTTCCAATTTAGAGAAGGTAGTGCAGAGTATTACAAAAGTTTCTTGAACTATATATACCTCATCAGCATTTTTGATTAGCCAACTAACTACTAATTATTTTTCATTATAAATGTCAATATCATAAAGTAACCACGCTTAAATGAGAGTTCATATAAGGTTATTTGAGAAGAAAGGCTCCAGCACTGCAAGTGGTTATGACCTGCATGTCTTTCATTTCCATCTATTTTTGGTTTCTCTGATTAGCTTTTCTTTTGATATATAAAATGATTTAATTAGGTCATTAATTTGGTAGTGCTGGATTAGAAGGAACTTCAGGGCTATTGGTTTTGCTGGCTACTTTCTGCAACATCCTAATTCACAATGACTCCCTCAAAAGGCCAATATACACCTACATATATTCATATATATATGAATATACATATATATGTATATGTATATACAAATATACACCTACATTATAGATAAAAGGAGAAAAAAGTGAGCCTGAACCTCTCTCACATTGGTCTACATTCTTCTTCCCCATCCATCCCATCCAGAAACATGAACTTTAGAGCGAAAAAGGAAACTATGGACTGTTATGACCCATGTAATTTAATAGACAATTTCTTTTTTAATGGTTACAGGAGAATAAATAGAAGAAGGGTGTTGCTTCATCTGCAATAATTTTCCAAAACAGCAAAAAAATCCCCGTATGAGCAGCAGTGCATTTGATGTAAATAATGAAGCAGAATAGTCTGTTTCTGGGCTGCAATGATGGGTCAAAGTCCATGCGTACAGAAATGTCAGATAAGAAATAGCAGAAAGGGGAACTGTAGAGCGTCTCATGCGCTTTTCCCAAAGGAAAATAAAGAACTTAAAGCCAAACCGGATTATCACCAGCCATTTTCTATTACAGGCAACCAGTCCGAAGCTGCATCCATTTTGCAATTGATATTTCGTAGGAGATAATTAGTTTTTAAAGAGAAACACGATTTGCACCATTGCAAACTTAGCACGCTGTTCTCTTCCAGGCCGTGCAGCGTGGGGCAGCACGTAAAGCAGCAAATATTTGGCTACAGCTTCAGCCATCGGCCTTAATTCCGAAATCCGATCCGTGCGCGTAGACTGTTCGGTCTGGAACTGTTGTGCCAGTTGGATTCAATTGTCTCAAAGTTTCACACTTTTCAAGAGAGGATATGGAAGCGCTTGGTGGAATTGGGACAGCGCGGGGAATCGGAGCAGGAAGACGCTTGGAAGGAGCAAGATGACTCGGAGCGGTTGCAAAAATGCATTGAAATGGGGGGATCAATGGGGCTTAGAGCCCTGTAGGCACCTCCTCCTTTTTCTTACCACCTCCCTGAGACTCTTTATCACATGTAGACCCCTTTCTCCATCCCTTTTGCAATGTCTGCTTTCCTTCTTTATTTTAAATTTCCTATACTCCTTGGAAGAAAGGTTATACCAGACCAGGAGCTATTGCAATCCTTACTGAAAGCAAAGGGGAGAGAAAAGGAAGAAACTCTGCAAAGGCGGCAGGATGGGATAAAGGACAGAGACCCGTCTCCACTTCCACCTTTCCTACCTTCCTATCAACAGCTGGGAAAAAGGGATATGCAAGCAGAAAATGGACTTCCCCACATTTCTCCAGGTATTACCCAAGCCACCAGTCTCAATAAAAATAAATAATAATACACAATAAAAATATAAGCTACTTCCTAGCCCTATTATCATACATTTTGTCCTTAAAATTAAAGGGGGGGGGGGGAGATATGCACAGTTTCTTCATTGATTGACACTGCAAAGATCCAATTCTAACTCTGTAATTGAGAGGAGAAAGCCCAAACTTATAAAATTTTCCTTAACATATGAGTTTTTTCCAATTCTCTTGCTTCCTGTAAGAACCAGTGAATTATAGTGGGTAATGTCTTAGGACTCTTAACATTTTAAGCCTAAACTGAGATGTATTCTGTGCTAGACAGCAGTTCAGACTTGGGTACGACAACCAATGCACAATTACAAGGATTCTCAAAGATTAATACAATTGGAATAGAACAGCAGGAAGAAATGTGATCGCTGGGGTTCCCCAAATACTTCCGTCTTCCAATAAATTATAAATTATAAATTCATATGCAGAGTAAAGAAAACAAGGTACAAATGCCGAGCAAGCAGGCCATAAAAATACAGCATAACTGGATGAGAATGTGACACAGTAAAAGAATTCTGTGAGGTTCTTCTATCCACTTTTCTTAACAGCTCAGTCTAACCCAAAGAAGGAACATATAAAAAATAAGAAAAAAATAAGATATACACAAGAAAGACCCATTCAAAAAGCAGAAGATGAAAGGATACATCTACAAAATCACGTAGACATCAGCTAATGTATTTACCCAGAGAGACCTCAGGGCTTCTTTAACCTCAACTTTCAGCTTTTATCTTCTGGAACAGTATCTAAATCTGTAGGTTACATATGTTAAGCTAATATAGAATACTCTGTAATACTCCTGTTGAGGATGGGATCTTATATGAGAAGAAACAGAACATTTTGGGGCCAAAGGCAGGAAAGAAGAAGGACCAAGTCAAGTAGTTTGGCTGCTCCCAGGCGTTTAAGCTACAGAGTATGGAGAGATCAAGCCCAGCTAAGCCGAGTTAGACCAGAAAGTGAAAATAGGTAGGACCATATATATATATAAGTGGTCACTCCTGAGGAAGAGGGCTGTAGAATCACAGTTAGCATTTCCTTTCCCAAAGTGCTGAGAACTGGACATAGTAGTTATGTCCCTGCTTCTTTCCCTGTTGGGTAAGTTAAATGAAATTAACCCTATTTGCCACCAAACAAGTAATATTGTCCCTGAATTCTGTCCCAAAATACCATTTTGCAAGTGTATACATACCCATGATTTGTTTTTTTGATGCACTTGCAGCACTCTGGATACAAACATCATCGTGAGCCACTGCCAAGGGAATAGTAATAGGATAATCTGTGTAATAAACCAGACCCGGCTCAGCTTCAGGGAACTGGCCACGGCAGCAGCTGGAGCTCCCTGCGTCAACGAGATGGAATGCGACGTATTCCACGCTGCAGAGCACGTTAGAGCTGGGATCGGGGCAGGATACTGCGTGCGGGGATGGAAAACATCTGGCTCACTTGGGGCTGCTCCTGCGCAGGCAGCCTGGATGTGTCCGCGGACATTCCTTGCATAAACACCGGCTAAATATCTGCTGGTGTTCGCTTAGGAACACGCTAAATATGAGGGATCTAAGCTCTATGCAAAGAGAAAGCGTCTTCAAGTCATTATCCTTTCTAAAATAAGTCCCAAAACTAACACTTTTTGCAGTCATGCAGGAGATGCAGCACTGTGATGCTATGGGCACATAATTCCTTGCAAGCCAGAAGCGACAGGATATTCTTCAATAAAAGAAAGTGCAATGCTGATGCGGCTTTTGATTTATTTTTTCCCCCAAAATCCCCACACAGGCATGAAATTTGGAAAACTTATTCTTTTGACTGATGTAAGAAGGAGACGGCTCTATGCAGGTAAAAGGCAGATGAACAAAAGTCTGTAGCAAAGAGAATGAACTTGAAAAAAAATGAAAACCCTATTCCAAACCAGGACAGAAAAAGACAACCAAGTATTTGGGCCAGTTCTTGGCTGCTTTATTTTTCATTTACTTTCTTTTGGTGACATTTTGTCATCCTTCCAGGAGGTTCCCTTATGCTTCCTAAGTGAAGAAATAAAAATTTGGGCTTTTCCCTGTAAAGTTTGGTAACTCTAAGGGGCTGAAATCACATTATTGACACTCTGTGCTTGTGTCCCACACTGCAGTGCAGATTTCTACAGCATTTTCTACTTGCAATTTAAAATATTACTGGGAAAAAAGAGACTTAATAAAACTTTGGCCACTTGCCTGTGGTGCTAATCACTTTGTGCTACAAGTTTCCCCTAATATATTTAGTGCATTCCCCTAATTCATGAGTGTGTATAGCGTGTATATACACATATTCTAAATACTGCATGTCATGTGGCTCAGAACATCCAGAAAACCCAAATATGCATGAAGATAAGTTGCAATGCAGCCACATCTGGGCATCCTGTACCGAAGAGCCTCCATCAGGTGGAGCTCGAGAGGGAAAGCAAAAGCTGCTGCAAATCTGAAATAAAACAGATGTGTTTCCAGGCAGCAATGCTGCAACTTAATGTAACTTTTGGCACGACATCTGAAGTGCCAATGTGCTGCGTTCTGCTTCCCAGGCACCCTCACGCCACCGCAGATACCGAAAGGGGCTCCGAGAATTTTCATTCTTTATTTTGATGCCCGATTTCCTTCCCTCCTCGTCACGCTTTTCCTCTTTCTTTTTCTAAAGGAAGTCTCCTAACCGCATGAGGAAAAGATAAACAAACTCTTCCCTACATATAGCGCCGTGTTGTAAAAACGCAGAAACACCAAGCAGAATTTTACAGCAAGAAGTCAGAAGGATATTAAGAGAATAAACTAGACTGACCTTATGAAAAGTGGGGTAAAATTAATACAAATGAGCCATTTTCAGGGTGTGCATCCCATCTGCAAAGAAATTCTTTCTAGAAGTCCTACGAGCCTCTAGTAACATTAGTTCTAACATTACCAGTGACGTTGGCAATAATATATATTGGCACCGTTCCTGCAGCTATTTTGGAAGGGAATCTACTACCAGTTTTATCCCCAAATAAACTGGTTATAGAGGAGAACAGAAATGTCATCAATGCAGATTGGTTGAGATGGAGAGAATATTTATTGAACATGAGGGTTCCCCTCCAAGGACTTCATGTGAGTTCTGAGGTCAAACTCTTTAGGCGACAGCAAAAGGAGTTGATAGAAAGTGCCCAGGCAGCAGGAAGATATATTTCATAAATTCCATAAGTTATAAGAAAGGGGAAGAAATCTATCAAAGAGAGCAGGACTGTATAATTTGTAAGTTAAGGAAAAACATTACAAAAATACCAGGGAAACTTGAAACCTGCAGCTGAACCAGAAGCCATAAACTTATATTAAGTGATCGACTGAATACGACCTTATTATCATGGAGAGTTCTCTTGAACACAGACAGGTCACACATTAATTCTGGCAAAAGCAGCTACCTGGCACTGCCAATGAAGCTACAGAAACTCACTTGAGGTCTATTCCCTTGGCACATTGGGAAAAAATGGTTAAAATTCCCACCTTAATTAAAACAGTGCAAACAAGCGAGCCCAGAGAAATACCCCTCTCAAATAAAAGGAAGAGATAAACTTTGTAAATAAACAAGAAATACACAAAGTGTCATGCTAAACTTGTATGCACTGTCTGTTGTCTGATGGTTCTTAAATATTAATATTAAATATTCTTAAAATAACATCCCTGAGATTTTAGCTCAGCACGCTGCCTGCAAATCCCAGCACATCTGGGAAGACAGGGAAAGGAGATCACCAGACAAACCCAGTTTTATCCTTGGGAAGAAAACCTCAGCTGGAACTAGGATTAGATCAAGGACCAACCTGCTAAATTAACGCCTTATACTCCCCTCGGTTTTATCTTTTGAAATTTCCAACTTAAAGCTAATAGCGATAACGTTATGGCATAGGCTAAGTTAAATTAATGGAGTAATTCCTCTCAGAGGTTGCAAAGAGCTTGAAGGAGAACAAGCAGGAGGGATGAATGAGCTGTGGGCTAATGATCATTATGTGGTCATTATATAATAATAATAATAATAATAATAATAATAATAATAATAATAATAATATGAAAAAGTTGCTCTAAAGCTGTTGTAAACTGCCCCACAGTGTGAACCAAAACATGGTCAAGTGGAGCCAACATTAACTTCAAAGTGGCGCTCCTGAGTGCAACTAAAATGATAAAAACAGACCCTCTGGTCAATTCCAATCGATTCTGTTGCTTAAACCAAGAACAAAGTCATCAATTATGACTCTTCTGCTGAAAATAGACATTAGTCTTCCACCTGTTGATAATACACTGCATCAACCTAGGGAATAATGTGGATTTAGTATAAAAGGAGGGAGATATCGGCCCGTTCACTGTCTGGGTCCCCCTGCATAACCGAGATGCGCTATCCAGAAGAACATTCCACCAAGAGGAAACTCTTCTATATTACTTATTGAAACCTGAGCACTCTGAAATTGAATAGGAAAAAAATTTACTCTAATAAAATATGAATGAAATCATAGTATCCTACAAAAAGTATAAAAATAAATAAAAATATTCTCTTTTTTATTTCAAAAGTGACCTTTTAAAATCTCATTTATTTTCAGCTTGTTGTAAACACATTTCAGCAATGGGAAGATGCAGAAGATATAACATTATAAGGCTGAGCAGTGTCTTATATATCTATAATCTTTATTGGGCACTTTTTTCCAAGAACATCCATATCCATAAGTGTCCCAATTACCATGAAGTGCAAGTGAAAAGCTCATAAAATCTAGAAATGTAATTTCATTTTACGTGATCTGAAGCAACATTTTTAATAACTTCTCAAAAGTCCCATTTATCATTAATATTTAACTATCCTGAAGAAGTCAAGAATAAATGAAGATTCCTTAGAAATGAACCATCATTCAGAACATTTTGTATTTGAGAGAAGAATAAATCTCTACTGTCTAGCATATAACTAAGATATTTAAACATTTTCACATATACTATGTGAATATCAGAAAACTACTTGATGTCTATATATGTAGAGGAAATTGATTTGTATTTTAAAATTCCAGCTTTCATTTTCAAACATTTTAGACCTTTACTTTCAAATAAGGAGTATTATTTAGTTTCCTTAAACTAACCAAATAATCACAAGTTTGATGACAACTTACCTTAGAATAGTTTTATTGCAGTTTCCCAAAGAAAAGGTAAAGAGAATTACCAAGACATAACTCAAAGCAGAACCAAGATATATTTAAAAATGTGATCTGAAATTAGATGATTCCATAGGACTCACTGAGAAGTTATGGGTCTAGACCTTTGGGTTTAGTGAATGCATTGTACACATAATTTTAATACCCATAACTAAGAGGAACAAGCTAATCCATTTGTGCAACTAATAGGAATATTTATGAGTATTTATGCAACTAATATGAGAATCCTGCTCTTATGGTTAGTTTATAGTGTTTTTCTGAGTATTCCGGCAGACATTCACTGCTGGGTAAAATCTGCCTATGGATCCCTAAGGGAAATCAGGATATGGAAGTGAGGAAGAAATGATTAGAGCATCTTCTCAAAGAAGGTCTTGGCCATCTGGCTTGATTTGCAAATTGAAAATACGAGTATTTTCTGTTGGGTTTGGTAGTACATGTGTTTCATAAGATCACTGCACTAAAATCAGGAAAACACTCTGGAAAATTTCTTAATATTATCTTTTTTTTTCTCCTTTCCCCTGTTTTCATTGGAATGAACCAGACTGCGCTGCTGGACAGATTTTGTCCACGGATTAAATCTACGTCTCTCTCTGCTCACATGATACAAATTAACCCAGTCTTTAATTTCCTTTAAATGTGGTTTGCCTCCTAATACGCTTGATCTAACCTGTATCCTTAAAAAGATTTGTAGCTGGTCACTGAATGTAAAATTCTGTTATTCTTTAATGGCCTGTGAAATATCAGCATCATCAAATCCATTTTAAATAAATATTCATATACTTAAAACTACTTTTACATTTTGCTTACAAACTTACATGGACTTGCTGAATTCACATTCTACTTGTTTCCCTTTGAAATTGCACTGGATCCTTAAGAATTTTAGGATTAAAGATAAAGTTCTTCTGATGCAATTTCTCAAATTCTTTTTTTTCTTTCTTTCTTTTTAGGATAAGTATTTAATTTAATAATCCTGTCATATGAAGACCCATTTTAATGCTATTATTTTTTTAAAAACTTTTTTTAAATGGACTTGAAAATTTTGTTTTGTAGGGCATAACACAAGTTCTGGTCTCTTTTAGAGCTGAAATGGAAGGAAAACAAATAAAAATATCAGATTTTTTTTATCATAGATATTTCAGAAAAATATTTTGGATTAACCTAAATAATCCACTTTGATCTTAAATAATTTATCCAGTAGGCAAACAAATGCAAAATTCGTAAATACTTAAGAGACTTCCTTCACTATAGGATCATAAAAACCTTTGAGTTTTCACTAAACCTCTACTTCAGACAAGTCATAATTTCCAACTACAATATTCAACAAAATGTTCCAACTAGCATCAAATTCAACAATAATAATTTTATATTTATAGAGCATTCCATCTCAAAGTCCTTTACGTTTTCACTTGTTAAAATTGTGCATATTTTCATAATTTAATTGTATCTTTGCGCTTGTGTTATATTTGCATTCAATACCCCTAAGTGCCCACTCCAATTTCAGTCTCTACTTGCATTCTCTTTGAAGAGCAGAACTCCAAGCAGTATAATTTCCCTTGGAATTATCTGCTTCCAATATCTCTGTTTACTGAAATCCTATAGCACTTGTCAAACCCGAACATTGCTGTTGATTACCCTTCCAAATCCAAATGCAAATACAAACCAAAGATGCAGGTTTTGCATTTGAGAATGGCAAACAGAGATCAGAAGGTTTTTCTAAGACTACAAAATACATAATTGTTATTTAATGACGGATATCAACTTTTATATAAAGCATAACTGCTTCATTTCATGATAGTGTGTTGAGTTTTTCTGACTACTTACACATTTATATTCACTTTATGAATGAATATTCAAGGTATGTGTAATTCTTTTGCTCACTTTCTCTTCACAAGATATCCCATTTTTGCTCTTCAGATAATTCCACTGCAAAACTAATGTGAATATTTTGGTTGCTCAGAAGAAAACAATACAAAAAGTTATTGCGTAGGTAGCACTTGTGATGCAAAGGTCTTGCAGACATGAACATTTTATATAGGCAACTCAGAGGTCTATATCCTTAGAACAGCAAAACCTACTATCCAAAATAATTCCATATGATTCGTTTCAAATTGCATATAATAGAGAGCTACAATTTTAATTCTGCTTGAAAAATGTATGTGCAATAAGAGAGATGGAAATTTCTACATCAGCAAAATGCTCCTTCCATCCTGATTCCTCTTTTTAGTGTTGCATAATCGAAATTCATTCCTGCTATCTTCTCTTCCCTAAACTACAGAAGTCAGGAGACTTTAATGAAGTTGTATACTGTACTTTTCCTGCCTCTTTTTGCTTATTTGCTGATTTAAAGCACTCACATCTCTGCACTTGTGAATATTCACCAAAGATTTATCAGATATTCAGAATCTCAACCATTATCAAGCGGTTTCCAGGGCTGGGAGGGATCTGAGAGATGATCCAAGTCACTGCAGTGTCTGCCCAAAGACCCATGATGTTTTCACAACCGAAATACATTGCTAGATAATATTTGGTAGTGATCCAAAGCAACTCCTCAGTCCTTCATATAACTGCGACCTAAATGTCTGTTCCTCAGCCTACCAATGAACTTATCAATTTCCACAGTAGAAATATTTCGTAAAATATTTTACATTTGTCCCCACTTTCTTCCATTTTCTCCCACATCCATTTTTTCTAGCATATCTCAGAATTTTTGAAGATCACTTTGTTTTTCAAACTGCCACATTTTGCAATTTTGCATTTTTCTCAGATTTTGCAATTACTTTGCACCCATATATTTGTCTATCATTGCTGCACAAGCAGTTTTCATTCTTGTGTTTCTAAGACCTTATGCACTTATGTCTTTTGTCCTGAAATGGACTATACAGTTTATAGGTAGGTTTGTTCCTCTCCCTAGCAGTGAGTTATCGTGTCCTTCATTCATTCCCTATCCCTGGATTACTATTCAGAAACAAATATCCTTCCTCTCACAAAGCGTCTGTAAAACCAGACAGTTCATGTTAACAAGTAGTTTGGCAGGAAATATTGGTGTGGAAATGGAAAATGCTACATATTTTAATTCCGAAAGGAATTAAAAACAATAAAGACATGTAAACATTTAAATTATTTTGGAATTTATTTTCTTTATGAAGTGTTAATCCAAAGTTTTATGTTCATTTTCACGAGTGTCCCATTGAAAGACAATGATGAATTTATCAAATCTTCAATCACTACATGTTTTATCAGACTGCATGGAAACAAAAGGTGACCAAATACTGGGAGAAGTGACTATATGTTGGAATGAGCTTGTTAAAAAAAGGACTACAAAGCCCAGACCCTGCATTTCTCCAGGGCCCCGTTACCTGCTCTCAAATGCGTTCCGACCTGCTCTCGTGCTGCACTGGGTTCTGAGCAGCTGAATTTTTTCAGCTAGGCAGCCAGGTGTGAAAACATATCAGCATGGAGGTATAAATGGAAAAAATGCATAAATATAGAATTTATAGTGTCCGCTCTGGTACCTGGTGTTCTGCTGAGGACTGCACTGTTGCAAACAGACCAAAATACAATGATATAAATTCTACAGCTCCAAGACCAGGTTTGGATCTTGTACCAAGTCTGGGAGAGGCCCTAGACACTCCACAACATTACCATTAGTTTACCATTAATTACCATTACCATCAATTACCATTACCATCAATTACCATTACCAACATTGTCACCGACCACAGATGACAGGTGTATGAACCGTTTAGATGTTTGCATAATTATTATTTATTTTTATCTTCTAAAGGTTGCAAAATTTGCTCACAGCTGGTCAGTCGAACCACAAGTTCCTAGCACTGTTAGCTACATTTTTCCTACAATTTTCTACTCCCTAATGTACAAATTTCTGTTCTTAACAGGGACAAGGGAATGCCACAACCTCTCCTAGGAACATGCATGTAGCATACACCTCACAACTGCAGCAAATAAAATTTTGAGATACTTCAAACTCTGAAAACAAACCTAGAGACATCTGCAGAATAATCTACGAATCATGAATCCAAACCAATAATCTGCCTCTAGATTATATTCCTAGCAAACCAGAATATAACACTTATCTCCAACAGTCTTTGCAGCATGGTGATTTTTTCCCAACCCCTTTCACAAAAAAATCTGTGGATTTAAAGCCAAAGAAATAGATAACCGGTAAAAATGACATTAGGTCTAGTAAATATTTAATATTTAAATTTAAAAAGCCACTTATTGGAGTAATTTAAATGCACGTACAGTCTGTCTCTTAAGATTGCCATGTGCAGTATTGCTTGCCTGGGATTTATGTAAAGGGTTTTAGGTAGTTACATGGGTGAGAATAGTGTGACCAAGTGATACTGCTGGTTCCAATCCTTACTCTGTGAGTTAATTACAAAGAAAATGTTCTTTCTAATTAAGAAAGGGCAAGAGAAACACAAGCAAATAAGTGTTATTTAATTGTAATCTTATCTTTTTTCTTGCTCTTTTGCAGCAAGCAGATGGGAACTGCCGCTCAGCAGCAAAGCAGTCACATGGAGCACATGAAAAAAACGAAATAAAAAAACTCCAAAAGCAACTGAGGCTGCAGACTCAGTTACTATGTAAACTCTATGCTTCATAAGTCATTTAAAGGCTTTTTACAAGTGGCTTGTGGTTTAATCTTTTAATTCCGCTGCTCCATAAGTTTCCTTGTAGGTTCATTGAACAAGGAATTCAGACAAAATATTTGGGGCCTTTTTTTTTTCTAAAAGGGGTTAGAAAGAGAAATGTGGAGGATTTGAGTGCCTGGAAGATACCGTGAACTACCCTCCAAATTGGCTTCCCATAAAATTAATTATCTTTCAGGGAGTGGGGTATTTAAGACTGCACATTTACAGCATAACCCTCCCTATCGCAGAGCATCTGTGGAATGTACCCAGGCACTTACAGCAAACATACAAATTTGGGCCATTGGGTCAAAAAGAAGCTAAGGGAAGGAGGGAATCACTCTCATATTTCTGAATATTGTTTATAGATGCTGGGCATCCCAAATAACACAGTCGTCGTGGATAGAAAATATGAAGATGAGGAATAGCTATGGCAGCATGGATTTGCCTTTGCTTAAGCTTTGGAGACAAAATGCAAAGGGTAGCAAGGAGGTACTGAGAATTTCTGCTTTTAATATGATTTCTAGATGTACCCGTAAGAAATTGGTATGTTACTTGCCTGAATCTAGCATATTTTGGTCTCATTTGCTAATCTGTAAGGGCTGTAAACTCACACAGGATGAATAAATGTGGCAACTATCACAGTTCCAATATAGCTGCATTCTATATTCCAGGGGAAAAGCCCAATTATACAAGTTTCTCTAAAAAGCCCTTAATATTAAAAAATAAACATTAGTGCATTTTATATGAAAAGGTACCTTAGCTTATCCTAAATCTGTATTTGACAAACCTGCATTGCCTAAAAATCAGAATATGGCATGAAATTCCTTGGATCGCACTTAATAAAAACATATTAATATAAATGTTTTATTAAGACATTAATATAAAATCTATGCTAATATAAACATTGAGTTATTAAATTTTTGAACTTTTTAACCACTAGGGATCCCACAGACTCTATGGGTTATAGAGAGGAAAATACTTGCTTTTTGTCTCTTTTGATTTTCCGGGTTTTTAATTTATGTACCATAAATATACTTCATAAAATACCTTTGTAGAGGCCTCATCTCATGCTGAGTACTGAGTCTGTCTAAAGCCACCATCATCGGTGCTGTAGGGAACCCAGTTCTGCTGTGGATACCCCATTACCTACTGAATCATTTGAAATTAGCACCTATTTATCTCAAAAAAATCCAATTCGTGCAAGAATTCAGGAAGTTTTCACTGCAAAGCAAGTCCATGTTCTTATTTGGTTATGGCTCTACCAATATATAAGGTCTGAAATGCATTTGGGGTGACTTTACATCAAGCAAGTCAACGTTGGAGAGAAGATTTCATTAATCTAGCACGGTATAATCAGAATTTAGACTAATTATACCGAATGAAGTGGCTTCCCTTAGCTCAGCTAAAGGCTCAGAGCATCAGAGAACTTATTAAACAATGTAATTGGCAAAAGAAATGCAGAAAATTAAAAAAAATGTAGGTGATTTGACTTGGCAAATGCTCGGGACACAAGGCATATGGCTGCAGAAGTCCCAGGGACATGCAGAGAGGGTGTCAGAAATAACTTTGGTGTAACCTTACAGAAAAAGAAACCCCTTAAGAAAAGGGGTTTCTTTAGAAAACCCCTCCAGGTGCCCAGATGTGTCACCAGGGACTGCCACCAGCTCACTGGGCAGTGGGGACAATTATTAAAGTTCCATTTTTCCATTAGCAATGGAGAAAATAGTGTTGAGTTTGCCAGGAGAACGTGTCCTCTGGTTCAGGGACTGCTGTGAACCCCAAAATGCATGGAAAAGGCAGTAACTTCTTATTTAATTTCTAAATAATACGCTGTATTTTAGCTCTTCTCTGTCCACCTGCAATATGGACTTTCACCCTCAAAGATAATGTCTTGCAGAGTCCAAATCCATATTAACTTTAGGTGTTCACAGCAAATAAAAATGATAGAATAGAAAATTATTTTTCTCACTGTGCCTTTTGGTGAGTATTTTAGCTATTCAGGACGGTTCTAAGAATGATTCATCTTTCGTTTAGCATGTATCTTAGACAAATTAAAAATGATGACCTGGTTAAATATGTTATTTGTATGTAGAGGAAGGGCGAGATGAGTTTTTTAACACTCCTATAGTATTCATTATCTCAGGATTGCAAAGCATTAATCAACTTTAACCTCATTTTCTGAGTGTTAAAGTGAAACATTGTGAGGCTTAAAGGACCTGCATGAAATTTAAGTCAATGGCAACCCAAATCTTCTAACTCCATTTCCCAGATGAGAACATCTCCTTGCATTAAGGATTATATGTATCAAACACACTCTGCAAATTCATATCAAGTTTATGATATCTGATATAATAATTCAGGTTTAACACTGAATTAAAAGTCCCTTCACTAAACACTGTGATCATCTCATTAGAAACTTGGTTGTTTTCCCTTTGGGTCCCCCAGAGTTGCTTTGCTAATGCTTCCGAATGAGAAGTTTTTCCAGCACCTTTCACAACTTATAAAAATGTGCGTATTAAGCATGCTAATTTAGCACGTAAGCATGTAAACTAAGCAAGTTAAGCACGGCACAGTGTTAAAATATGAGGCAAATGATAAATAGTTCTTGAGGAACGCAGGATTTTCAAAACAAACATTGCTGATGCAGCACACAGCTATAGGAAGTCATTACGATTGGCTTAGCCATTAGTTAGGGATTTTAATATTTTTTAAAATATGTGTTAAAATACACAAAGTCTCGTGCTTTGGTCTATTAGCTCAGCAATGGTTGACTATTGGCACACATGGGAATTAGAAAAATTAAGGAATTGCTGTTATGATTAAATAGGAGATGATTAGCTGCAATTCTGGAGCATAAGATCTCTCTGCGTGTTGCAGCACCTAGTAGAGAAGCAAGAAGTGAAGGAACAGGTTGCAGGAACAGGTTGCAGCACATTTGCAGTGAAACCCATAGCTGTGAATATTATTTTTCCTTAATTTCATTCATTTTATGGTTTTTAAGAGCTAACAATAGTTTTTGACTGAGATAAATAGATAGATTTTTGACTAAGATATCCCCACTTTGCAGTAAGTATGTTTTCATTTTACCTAATTCACATGGTTTGGGAATATTTCCTGTACATTCTCAGGAAAATTCCTATGCACCAAGTTAGTCAGCAGCACATGAAAATTAATCTCATGCCACGATGATAAGACTTATTTTGAAGCAAATTCTGAAAACATTTGCTTCTGGCATGGTCAAACGCTTGTTTTCATGCTGTCATTTTGGCTTTGACATTACAATCTCACACTCTTATAGAATTCGACTTCAAATCTGTTTTGAATTTTTATCGGTTATTTCTTTTAATTGAGACCTTCCTGAGAAACAGTTTGATTTCAACAGGACTGTGTTTTTCAACAATATTAATGTATTGCCAGGACATTCCCAGCTCTTTTAAGGAGGAAGCAAAGCAGGACAGATAATTCCTCTATGGGAAATTTCTCATTTTCATTGACCGTGTACCAAAATATTTCCTTTATGTTGCTGTCCTCCTTATAACTTGGCTATATGAGATAGGTAAATTCTGTGTGAATGAACAACCTTCACACAGATTATTTTATTGTTTCTATAATATAAATATATTCTTTAGATAGGAGAAACGAATAAAGCATTACAGAAGAGAAAAACAAAACATCAGGAAAAGAAAGCGATAGAAGCAAGCCCTGCAAATGACAAAATGAGAATTATTATCCAACCTTAGGCATTCTATGATTCTATGATTATGCAAATAAACATTGATGCAAATAAGCAGTTAATCTTGGTCTACAACCCCCATGCTGAGGTTTAGGCTTGATTTTACATTTTTGGGGTGCACCCTCATTTTCAAAGTCCAGCATCAAGAGCGTCGGGTCGACTGATTCTAAAATATTTAAATAAAATTTATGGTGATTTCAGTAAGCTCTGTTTAATTGTTGTTTTGAGCGTTTTTACCCTAACATATTCTTTAAAAAAATACACATTTTTTTCCCCTGCATCATATCTTTACCATTCTTGTGACTTATTCAAGATACTTTTTCATATTTCCCCCTGATAGCTGCATTTTTGCATTACTGAATCACACTCATCACTGCCCTGAGCAATCAAAAACTGAGCAGAAACCGTGCAAATTTGGGAGCAATCTGAATAATGGTTGGACAACAAAATATGCCCAAACAGAACCATGAGTCATCAAGACTCTTCTGTGTAATATTAGCTTTTAGAAACGGAACTAGATATAGCAGTCTAGTAGGACATGGACACAGTTATCCATGTCGAATTAATTTTAATTTTAATCCGTATTCCAACGTGCTGTCAGGCTCCCAGGGAGTGCTAATATGGTTATAATATCTGCATGCCCCAAAGGTAAATAACATTTGTGTTGCTGCACTCACACTTTGGGGTGGCATGTTCTTGCTTCTCTGTGCATAATTCTCACCAATTTTACAATTTTTCCCTTGTAATTTGCATCTGATTAAAGGATTTCATCTCCCCTCGCAATATGTGAGCAGAGCGTGAGCACAAATCAGCACAGCTCCATTGACCACAAAGGAACTCTGATGATACACAGCCAAAAATGTCTTATATTTATGATTCTTTTTCCCTTAAGCATATAATTACAACGTATAATTTCTGAATTTCAGATATTTAACCATGACTCATTTAATACGAGTCTTAATTAGTGGCCTTTTTTCTCCACTATAACACCAAAGTTAGATAGAAAGTGTGAATAACAAAGTCAAAATAATTGCTTCACATTAGTAACCTAAGAATAAAAAAAGACTTTATTATCAGAAACACACCAGTACCTCATACTTAGCACGTTTTTAGGGCTAAAAATGAATCAAAGGAAAAGATTATGCATTTGAAGTTCATCCACACTTAGAAAGTACAAGAAAAATGTATAAAATGGTGGGTGTTACAGTTCCTAGATTGGCACTAATGGCTTTAAAAAAGAAAAAAAAGCCGGAAATACAACGACACAGAAACCATTTAATGTTATTAATTTCCCGATGTTGCAAAGATCGATCAATCAGAGAACAAAAATGACATTTAGTTGTAAAGCCACAAAATCTTTTTGCAAATATGGACAAAGAAAGTTTAGCCATTGAATAACACTGGAAGATCCTCAACAGTCTATGGCTTAAATATGAATGTTTAGATGCTACAAGATGTCTACGAAGGAAAATATATCAATAAAAGCTGTGTTCTCTGGCTCCGGGTAGTAAGATTCGCTTGGAGCCAAAAGAGGGGTAATTCTTTAAGGGTTGGGAGAGAATGGACTCGTGTTTTTCCTCACACTGTTCAAACAACTGAAAATAATACAGTAATAACTAAAGAAAGAAAAACATATAATTATTTTTTTCCTACTGAGAGTCTGGAGGATTTAGAAAGGACAATAAATACTGGCAGTTCTGCACTTTATTTCTTGTTAGAAATCAGGAGTTTTGTGCTTTGGACTAAATATTGCAAGAGCTCTGCTGCAGGGTGGATCACAAATGTCATTAAGAAGAGGCATAAAAAAGCCATTTCTGGGCAGAAATATTATTGCACATAAATATATATGAAATATGAGTGTACAAATATATCTCCAATATAAAATATAAGCTATATCTCTAAAAGCACAAGGCCGTTTACATGCACATACTCTTAATGTCCAGTTGTGCAATGCTGAAGTCAAGGGAAATGCTGCCATTAATTTTAATGATTTTAATTTTAATGTTTGCATAGAGCAAAATGAAATTGTGGAGATTTTGTCTAAAATAGTTTGTCTGACAGGTAAGACTTGTCACTAAATCACTGTCACTGCAGAAAGACACCTAAATACATCTACTATCTCCTACTACAAGTAGGATCCCAGTAGTAGGATCCTATAAGTAGGATCATGATTTACATTTCCATTTTGTATGTTTATATTTTATGCTATGCTGTTAAATTACAAGAATGTACTTTATCATGTTGCAGGTATTATAAATAAAAATTATTATAAGATTTTTAAATAAATATTTTTAAATAAGAAAATTATTTATAAGATATTATAAAAAAATATTATAATAAAAAGATGCCCCTTTTTTCCCAACACCTTTGTAATTAGAAGATAACCAAGTAAACCATTCTGTGTTAAAACACTGATTCTTGCTATTTATTTAGCCAGATTTATTCTTAAAAAGGGCCATAAAACTCTAAAATAGTATAAAAAGCAAAGATTTTGTTTTCAAAAATAAAAGCTAGGAATTAATTCATACATTTCCTCTGTTTCTAGTGTTAATGTTTTGTTGCTATTGGTCAGCAGCAGGAAAGCAGGAGAGAAAAGGGCTTTTCCTTCATGCCAGCACTGTTTATTTTGCAGCGGGGCTATAAGTTTTGTGGACACGGAAAATATAAAAGTGGAGGGGACTCAATGAGCTGAAGAATGCAGTAGGAGGGGAGGTAAGACGAGCTGTAAAACTAATTGGTGTCCAACATGTTTTGGACTGCGTTTAATTTTCTGGAGGGGAAGAGAGGTCAAGAATGGAATGAAGTCAATGAGAAGAGGAATAGGAAAGTGGAAAGCGAAATGGCCAGTATTAAAAGGTCAGCGAATATCCCAGGGACAGGAAATGAACTTTAAACAAAAGTATAAGGTAGGATTTCTATCCGCGTTTGGGAGTTGTTAAAATTAGTATTAAAAGAAGGAAACTCAAATAACCAGATGTTTCTTGTATGGGGGCTTGTTTTGGTCTGCTTTCAATTTATGGGAGGCCTTAGCAGGACCCGGCTTTTGTGCGCTAAGCAATTAGGAAATGAGTATTTCAGCACAGCGCTAATGTTATTTAAATATTTTAAAAGCATTGGCTATTTTACACTGCCTGGCTTCCTGTTGCACTTTTACAGGCTTTCTCTTGGACGAAACCTCCATTCTGGCAAACTTTCCACAAACTCTAATACAGAATTATTACATATAACAGCCAGCAGGGCAATGTATACGCGATGCACACATCAGCTGGCAGGCTGCATTATACCCAATGCATACGTGACCTCTACAGTTGTCAGTCTGGTATATTTTAAAATATATTATTTAGAGCATCAGCTTCTTCCACAAAGAATGATTGTTTCATTAGGAACTGTTTTCTGCCAATAAAATTTTATCTAAAATTGAATCCAGGTCAGGTAGAGGGCATAAACTCTAGTTTTGTTGTGTCCACATTGGAAATCCAAAGGCCACCAAACCCTATTAATTTTAGCATCTTCACTTTTCCTTAAATGGGCTGTGAATCAGGTTCTTTGTGGTCTGGACATTATACATTTTCTGCCCCAGAATGTTTCATTTAAAATAGCCACTATTTTACCTCTTGTGCAGCTTCACATTTACTTTTTCCCACCTCAATGCTACAATTGATTAATATTGCATCACTAATTAAGTGGTGGGATTAGAAGTTTTCTAAGAATACTACAATCATCCAACAGAGGAAACACTAAGCTTTTAAAATGGTTTCTAGGCTATATCTGCTTTTACTTGGGCAAAATTTGAGGTTATAATAATAACATGGTGTTATTTATAGATATCTGTGTCTTCAAGTGAAATTTTGCTTTCTTTTCAGTGAATATGAATCTCAAATCAATGGTCTGAACCATGTATTAGCCTTGCAAACATGATGTCAAACCTCCTATACAAATGCAATGTAAGTGACATTAGTCCTAAGACCTGGATGACCAATTTCCAGGTTCTATTTCCTATATGGAGTGAACTCATGGAAAGAGCTCAATGGGGGAGCAGAAAAATTTATTGCCTTTTCTGCGTGAGACTTTTCTGATGAAGAAATGAAGATGAAGAGGGCAACAAGTGTCATATCACAAGGACAATGTGGATTTATGTTGGTGTTTATACAGCATTTTCTGATAGACACGCTCCAGGAATTATATAAAAGTGTTTCTTTGGAGAAGGTTACCGCATAAATATTAATACCATCCACATATCAGTGATGCTTTAGTATTTTTTTTAAGCTATGAATGAAATAAAAACCATTTGAATGTGAATAAGTCCCTCCTATTCCCTCCTGTTTCCCTCCTGCATTTTGCAAGATAAAACGGCAGCAGGCTTAGCCTTTGGGCAGATTTTAAATAAATGTGTTATAAAAGGGCAGAAGAACAAGATATACAGTAAGAATCAGCTGAGGGATTTCTCTAAAGAGGATAAAAGGATTACAGACAGTTAAAAAAGAAGAAAATTTGGGGAAAATATTTCCCATGTAGAAGAAGAATAGTATGTGGATTTATGGGTCTGACAGTGGAATTTCTTTTGATGAGGTTGTAGTAGTGATAAGTTGGTCTTTGCCTTTTCTCTCCTCTCCATATCTCCATCTCTCTATATGATAAAGCTAAAAGGTCCCCAGAACGTCATGTAAGTGGCCAAAATATAAGTTGTCATTTCCCTAAGGCTGCTGGAGTCTGCATCTCCCCTCAAATGTTCTAGGAATCCTTTTCTTTAACCTATGTCGTGTGTTTAGACTGTTCCCAAACACCCAGATGGCACCAAAAATGAGAGCTGGACAGATCCTTCTTTCTGCAACCTTAATGTCTGGTTTTTAATTTGTGTCTTGTTTAAGAATATTGTGGATTATTATTAATATAGTAATATATTTATGTCTAAGCAAAACTAAGCAATATAATTTATTTTAGAAATGAAATAGATACCTGGCTCCCTTGCATCTTGCCCACTAAGAAAGCTCCAGGAATAATATCTGATTAATACATGAGATGTTCACAGAATGCCTGACAGAATTGGGAAGTCGAGTTTAGATGGAAACTTGGCACCGAGTTATTGGCTTGTCCCCTCAAGGGGTGGGAAGGGAAAAAAAGGGAATTAAACCATGTATTCCTGCATGTACATATGAGAAAGACTTTGAAACTTTCTTTTTTCATTAAAATAGAGAACAGTGAAATTATAAAGATTCCATGTGTGTTCTTATAAACTGTGCTTTTCACACATCTTTTGTTCGCCACATGGAATGTGAACCGAAAGGGCTTATCTTAAAAATCAGCAGGGTTGCTGGAATGCAATTTTACGAAACCTGGCCATCTTTCAGCGAGAGTGGGTGGATTTTCAAGGCAGCAAATGTTTGTGTATTAAAAAGTATTCGCCATGGTGACAAAGCTTGGAGAAACATCCCATTAGCCACAGACGGGAAACCGGTGCAGATTGTTCTGATTATCCATGCCCAAAACGTAGTCTGGCTCTGTTTATATGGCATTTCCCGATTGAAAAAGGAAAAAAAAGAAAAAATTCAACATATCCCTAAAACCTGAGCAAACTGTTTGCACTTACTTGTGCTGTATTTTCTGGCTCGGCTTCAATACGTGATTAGATTCTTGCTTTTCTGGAACTTAAAACATGTGCTTACAGCTAAGCATATGCTTGAATATTCCCCTGCACTGGGACCCAAGAGGAGGTTCCTATATTCCTGCCACAGCCAGGACTTCTGGGGAAGTAATAAGAATTTTAGGATACAACAGTTTTAATCTATAGGTCTATAGAAAGGTGTGTAAAATAATTTGATAAGGGTTTGTGTGAGGAATATTGTGAGGGAGCCCTGGAGAATGCATGGGCATATTTTATATATATGTGTACTAAAGTCTTATCTGGGACAACTGCATTAATTATGGTCCCAAGTACCTTTTAGTAAGAGTTTTATATCAGGGTAAGAGTTTAGTAGGAGTTTTATATTCTCATTTCTATTCTCTGGAGCAGCAAGATGTGGAGTTTGCGCAAGTTATAAATGACTGTCACCTGCTAGGGACATTAAAAAGCAAATAAACCCCAGCAGGTTAAACAGGGGCTACTAGAAAATAATGTATAATCTGTATCTTCTATCTATAATCAATACATGCAATTAAAGCAGTCAAAAGCGCCCCTATAAAGTGCACACAGGGTCATTGGAGATGAGAGGGAAAAAAAAAATTCCAGGTGAGACCCAATCTGGAATATACATAAGAGTCCAAGCCAGATGTGAACTCGATTGGTTTGATACCTCTGGCTCACTTGTAATAATCCGGGACGGATTAAAACATTCCAGAAGAAGTGTGAAAAACGAGCAATAAAAAAGCTTTAAACTCAATGGAAACTGCATGAAGCCGCAATATCTTGCAATATAATACAATGGACATTTTTACATCGTATAAACAGAGGTTCTCTTGTTAATATTCCCACAGGAATGAAATTAAATAATAGGTTTACATATTTGAAAGAATATTTTTATTCCTTGTGGAACACTCAGCCAGAGGCATAACCTGGGGAGTGTAAAATGGATCCTTTTGATTTTCAGGAACGATGTTTATAGGCAAATGATCTTTTATGTGCTGGAATGAATGAGTGTGCTATAAAACTAAGTATCCTAAAGAACCCGGCTTTGAAGTCATACTTGGCTGCCCAAGGTAGATGACAGACAGTGTCAGGAAAAGGGATAAAAAAGCTTAAGGGTCATATGAGGGTTAAAGCAAATAGGTCGCAGCAAATTAATCCTTATCATCTGACCAGCATAGAGTGAAAAAGAGAAGTGTTCAGGCTAGAATCTAATAATATTTAGAGGAAAGATATAAAATAATTAGTGAAATAATTAGTGATGTCTCTCTGAACTGCTCTTCAGTTGTTTGAAATACAAGTCCCACTTCTGGATGAGAACAGTTAACACTTTCACATACTCTGCTTAGTGATTTATGGGTCCAAAAGTGTTTTTTCATAAGAGATAAACTGGGTAGATCATTTCGGATTTAGTTTGGCCTGAACAAGAATCATAGGACGATTGAAAATCTTTTATTAATCTGCATATCTATCTCTACTAATTGCTATCACCGTACTTAATGGACAAAGCTAAGAACACACATACCCTAGGCTATAAGAGATACTATTTAGAAAGAGCATAAAGGAAGTTTTATAAAGAAAATACTTTTTATACCTATTAATGAGCCTGATCCTTTTAGTGAACACTGTGAACAAGTGACTTGACAGGGCTGCAAAGGCAGCTGCAACGGGAGGGAGCTCTCAACACCACCCCTGTTCCACCACATCCTCTTCTCCTGCTCCCCTGGACTCTCTTCAATGACCTTGGACAAAAAGGAAAGGAATTTCCATGTTTCCCTCTGCCCTGGGTTTGTGGGAGCCATTCGGGACACAGCCCAAGTGATAAGGGGCACATTGAGCATCTCTTTCCTGTTTTTTTTCCATTCTACCTCTCAAACAAACTCTATTTGTGAAGTGGGAACTGCTGATCCCCTTTATTTATTTCAGCTCTATCTGTATCTTGGAATACTAGGATGACAGATCTTTATTATTATGCATCTTATGATGGCCACTTAATGGTATAATATTGAAATCCCCTCTTGTGCTGAACAAGTATAAAACAACGTTCTCACTAGGCATTAAATTACTCATTATTACTAAAACCTTCACTGAGATTAATCAGAAGTGATTAACTGATGACCTCTTGAGACATGCCAAAGTCTGCAGGCCTGGAAATCTAGAATATTTTTCAAATTTAGAAGATTTTTCATTTTTTAGGCAGTAAAACAACCTAGATTTTTTAGCTGATATTGGTCAACTAGAGGGGAAGAGATAAAATAGAATGACAGGCACAGGTAGCTGATAAAGACAAATATAAGCAGACATAAAGATGCACAGCTAATGAAGGACATAAAAAAATACATTAATATAGCAAACCATCATCTAATCAATTACCTATATGCTCTAATTCTTCCCAATTTTGGAGGAAGTTTTCTCCAGGACTCCAGAATTGACCAGGCATTTGGTTTAACTTAATTCCTAAAGCTCGTGAACATCTCATGGAAGAAAATTACTAGCAAATACCAAATCCAAACGGGGACCTTTCAGGCATTGCTGAAATAAGAATGATTGGTTGAAGTCTACAGCAAAACTCCCCCCGTTTGAAGAGGGAGCAGATTAGGTCAAGCTTTAAGTAAATATAC
Source organism: Crypturellus tataupa (assembly GCA_034781795.1). Classification (NCBI taxonomy): domain Eukaryota; kingdom Metazoa; phylum Chordata; class Aves; order Tinamiformes; family Tinamidae; genus Crypturellus; species Crypturellus tataupa. Next base: position 6,913,044 of record JAWLRI010001089.1, read on the forward strand.
AGCAGATTACGTTTTGAAACAGATTCCAACCCCAAACAACAGCATTTCAATCAAAACAGACGTATTACACATAGACTATAATATTCCTAAGAGATATTAGAATTTAATTTGCTTTTAGAGAACGCCTTTACATTTATCATCTCTGTGATATTTTATACGTGCCAAAATAAAACTGAGCATAAGAGGCTGCATATCGGGAAGTGATAACTTGTGGTGTCACATTTCAGTATAGGGAGTCTTAAATATTTATGTGCAAAAGTCATTTAGCTATAAGTCTGCTTCCTGTTTTAAACCAGATGCTATTGCATAAGCTAAAAATATTTAAGAAAAAGTCTCGAATGATGAAGGGCTCCATTTGGAAATGTGTTCTGTACACTGTCAAAGAGGGAGCGTGTGGACTTGCACAAAGCAATTGGCCATAGATGTGGGACCAGTTTCTTGCCATTTGCATGATGCCATGAGAACTTTCAATATGAAGAATGATTTGTATTTACAACAGAGAGATTTCCCTGTTTGGTTGTGTTTTTATTTTGATTTGGTTTGGCTTTTTGAAACCATAATAAAAAAGCAAAATGGAAAAGGGAGCATCAATTAATCATAGGGAAGAACATTTCTTGCAGCTCTCGATTCATGACAGGTACTGAAGTAAAGAAAACCTAGGGAAAAGATGAGGGGCAAAAAACAAAAGTTAATCATAACCAGAAAAAGGGTGCATTTTTAGAAGGTTGGGATTTGCTATCTAATATCCAATTAGAACAGTTTAAAGTTCTTCCTGAAAATCATAGATCTAATTTCAAACCAGCAAAAGTTAATCTTAGCAATCAGCAAAAATCATGCAAAATGTGTCATTAAACAAAATTAAAACCACAGCTTCTTCAGCCTTATGTATTTCAACCTTCAATTGGGACAAATATATTTTTAAATCAAAACAGCTCTGACCTGGGGCCCAGAACGCATCATTAGAACCCAAGGAAAGTATTTACAGGAAATAAAAGGTTTCACATATTGCATTGCTCTAGATATACACTGATAATATTTCCATTTTCATCTGCAATTAGGTGCAAAGAGAAGGAGCAAAAAACCATTTTCCATCACTGCTGGCTTGCTTAACCCAAATGGTTTTCCACGTACCGGTAGGGTTTGATGCAGCCAGATACGTGCAGGTCACTCCAACCCCTTTGAGACCAGTACGGATCCCCTCAAAAGTTTGTTCTCCAGAGGAAGATCAGAGCAAGATCTTCACATGCAGAAACTCTGCAGCCCTTTCTGACCGTCTTGTATTTGTATTCACCCTAGAATGGCAGGTTTGTTATCAACAAAACTACTCCATAACTCAAGCAACCTTCGAGTCCTGCTCTTTTCTGCAACAAGTCACGTATCTATATCATAAGCATCTCTAAACAACTCACCAAATATCCACCCTGTTACATAAACAACTCCCCTGAAAACCAGGACAATGAATTCCACGGATTTATGCCTTTTTTCTTCATTAGGCTGAAATAACAATTTGGAAAGTAAGACCTGCTCCAAAAAGTGTGTTGGCAAACTGAAACTATTCCTGCACGTGCTTGCATGGGTGGACAAGTTCACCCCAAATCAATGTTTGAGGCTGCTCTGCTTGATAAAGTGCTAAGGAAATCTCAGAAATCCCAAAGTCAAACATGCAAGTTTACCACCACTGCGGATATTGTGAATATGGTATATGGGGTGTGCAATATGTGATCCTCAGCAACCTGAAATCTTGGAAGCGAATTGTGCAATATGTGCCTGCCACTATGGTGTATAAGCAGACATGTCATATAAATATGATTATATAATTATAAAAATATTATTTATATAATTAAACTGCTATAGACTTCCATATATGGGCAAGTCTTCCTAAGTTTTCTCTCCTGACAATAGTTCTCCAAATGCTCCCTGAACACCACATTATGAGGAATTTCTGTGTTTAGCACCTACAGGACATACTGGGGCAGATAAAAGGCTAGTTAGAGTTCAACAGAAGTCCAGGAAAGATTTAGTTTTTTGATTCAATCATATATTATTTTACTTCCTATAAATCCTGAATCAGCAGGCACTCCAATACACTTATAAAGGCAGCAATTCATATATCATTTCGTTTTTAAAGCATTTTCAGACAATATTCCTCCTTTCGAAAATACATATTTTACACACAGCCTTTAGAAGCCTCAGTAGATAAGTGCAGCCTCCCTCATACTACACAAAAAACTAATTCTTTCAACCAAAATAGATAACAATGGATGCAAATACACATCATTATTTTATTTACAATTACAATTACAATTATTATTTACAAATGGAAAACCAGAGCATGGAAAGATGCAGCCAGATGCCCAAAATCACTGAGGAAATCTGAAGACTACAGAACCCTGATATTGAAACTCAGTAAAACGTTATAATAACAAGGACATCTTCTCATTTTGAACTTGCTCTGTCTTCTCAAGCCAAGCACTCAATAATTATTAAGAAAAGGCCTGGTCAGTAGCAGATGTGGGAGAAAGGAAAAGGGGATTAGATGGAGCAGCAGCATAAACATTTGCCTTACTCGGAGCAGATGGGTAGGCATTTGGGAAGATTTTTCAATTCTATGGCCATAGCGAAGGTCATAAAATAGTAAAATAGTGCAACTTTTCTTGAAATTTCCAATTAAAACATATTTGCATCACTTGGTCTATAGTGCATACTGCAATCTTGCAAGCAGTAAGTCACTCATGGTAAGCATATTGCCCATTACCAAAAAATAGAGTGATATAACTTTTCTAAGAAGTTATTAAAACTAATGGACATAATCATATCCAGAGGGGAGAAAATAACGTGAAAAGCTCACACACTGGATTTGTTTTTGTTTATGGAGTATTTCCAAATTAAGGTAACCTTGGTGAAATTAAATCATATCCGTACTTAAGGGATGGTGCTTCAATACATATTATTCCGTGCATTGTCACTTATAGGCAGGATTTAATGACGGTTCACCACAAAATTATTCTGTGCTGCATTGCAGTGAATTCCTGAGCACACAAACTGCTGGTAAAGAACTGCTATTGAATCAGGCAAATATTTAATCAGCCACAAAACAAGGTTAGAAAGAAATATTAAAAGCAGGGATCTTATTTTATTGTTTCCATTAATTTAATAGCACTAAAGAAACAGGGAATGCCACAATCAGGCAGTATCCTTCAGTTTGATGCAATTTAAATTCTTCAGTTTGTGGAAACTGGAGGAGGGGGAAGTTTGTAAAATGATATTCTAACTGCATTCCCTTGAAGACATATTTAAGTGTACTCTAATAATCAAAGTGAACCTGCTAAAGTTTATGCTTGAATCAAGAGCCAAAAGACAATAGGAAGTCTGCAGTGTAAAGAAATTTCGAATGTTTATCAGAACACTCCAAGAAATATATTAAATAACCAAGGTGCTTGATTTGCAAAAGAGAAAAGGCAGAAAGTCAAAGCCATTATGGTCATTACGGCCAGATTCAAGAAAAAAATTAAAAAAGTAAAATCCTGAGCGGGCAAGGTGAGTATATAGAGCGATTGCTGTAAATGGTGAGTTTCTATCAGCCTTTAATTGCTTCCACTCTAATGTGTTATGGTATTTCCTTAAAGTAACCACAGCTTTTGGAAACCAGCATTATCCGAATGGTTCTTTATACAGTATAGCGAGAACTCCATCAATTTATGTTAGCCTTGGTTCAGAATGAGTCAAGGCAACCAAATACTGATCACTTAGCCCTCACAAAATAAAAATGAAAAGTTCTTATGAAGATAAGGTAAGATCAGATGAGATTAAGAAGGATCCTGCCAAGATATTGGTCAGTCTATAACAGTTCTAACTGTCTGGTTTGTAGCACGGAAATAGGAGCAGAGGGATTGTGCTAAATTATATATCCACACGTCTCCTTCCAGGTGGAGGACTGGGAGCATTCCCAATACCCCACAATTCTCTATACCCAAGAATTCTGGATAGATTTGTAAAGAGAAATACGTGTATTACAGAATACCCTAATGCAAGAGGATAACCACTGGAGATTGTTTTAATAAGGCATCCCAAAACTATAATAGCTTTTTTTTTCCCTCAAATTGGCTGCTTATTACCATGACGTGGTTCAGGGAAGTGGTGGCAAATTTACTCACCAAAGATAAATTTTTCTGTGCTCAGCAAACATGATGTTCGGTCCCTAATGCTGATGTGCACGTGTTTAACGTGCAGCAATAGCTGGAGTGACTTGAACAGGCAAAGTTCTAACAAAAACGTGTGTAGGAGCTGGGTATTTATTGGCAGGGTTAGTGTATCCATTTAGGTATGATATTGCGTATGCCACAATGCTGAAAGGTAGAGCACAAGAACGTGGTGCAAGACTTTTTTATGTGGTTTATTCTAGGCTTAGAAATAAATATTACCTGCTTGGCCTCGAGAAACACACAATGCAAAGATCTGCATGGATGAGAATCCAAGTTTTGGTTCCTTTCCACTGCCATTCCTGCTGGAATGTTTCCTCTGTGTTTATGTAAAGATGACGGGGTTTGTTTTTCTTACAAACACGAGTTAAAACTCGTAGAGTTGTTGTAGGAGCTGACATGGGTTTCTAAGGACTCTGATTGTACTACACGAATGTTCTACCAAACTACCATGATTTTCTTTTTGATCATTTGCTGTTTTGAATCAAATGAGTTAATTTATTTGTGTTCTCTACAAAAAGTGAGATTCTTGGGCACTGCAGAGATAGAGCTCTTCAGTCATCAGCCTACACTAACAGTGCCATAAATTTGGGTTGTTGCTGTTTTTTGATTTTTTTTTTCAATGTAGGACACATAATCCTTGGCATTCTTGTGGTTTGAACCATCAGCATGATGGTTCCAAATCCGTTTTCCCTGCTAGATACACAGAAATCAGAAATTTTCAGCTACTCATCTCCAACACTTACATTGAGAGTAAGGTAAATGTGCCTTAAATGTGCCTTAAAAAGGACAATGAACACCTGGAGCACATGAGATTTTGCTGTGAACATTTGTAAGAATCGTTTACCCTCTTATATGTCAAGGCAGAACTCCGAATCAGAAGTTTTCGCTTTCTGAAGTCACCTCCAAAGGCCCATTTCTGTGTAGCCTGATGTCTCACAGCTCTGCTGGTCATATATAAAAGAAATGGGTCAATCTTACTCATTCTGAGCCTACATTTTGCAGTGCAGACTTTTCTGTGGCCTCAATATCAATTATGTCTACTTACTGCCTATTGAATTGGATTACCACTAATTTCAGCAGAAATTTTCTTTTTTTTTTTTTTTTTTTACTCATAGATTTTGAGAGAAAAATGCTCAATTTTTTCATTTTGCAGGACAAATGATATATATGCCTTAAGGTAAAAACAAATTTAGAAATAGAGTACTGTGAAAGAGCAAGTTAAGCAACTTTGTGATAACCTTCCTACTTCCTTTAACTACTTCACTACAAGCTGTGTTTTTATTCACTTAAGCTTAGTGGAAAGCTTAAAGGAAAGCTGAACTTTCCTTTAGAAAGTTACTCTATTTGGCCTTCTCAAATGCAATCAGGACTCTTCTGTGTATCCTTAATTACAAACACATTTTCTCCATGCAGTATCCCTAAGTGTGCAGTAACGCATCCTCGCCAAAGCTTTCTGGCATTTTCCTCCCACTTAGGCTCCAAATCTACAGTTTTCTGTGAGAAAAACCTGTAAGAAAGACTGCAAACAGGATAATTATGGAGCAATACAGGTTTAAATGCAAGCTTTTCTTGCACGTTATTTTCAATGGATTATTTTTTTTCTTCCCAATGATTTGTGGAGTTACAATGTGGGTGTCACTGAAGCACAAATGTGTTTTCTTTAAATAAAATAAATAAATAACATAATAAATAAATATATTATATATATTTATATTATATATATTACACATATATAAATATATTTATATAAATATAATAATAAATAATAAATAAAAAAGACGTTTTGAAGATATGAGTTGAGTCAGAGCTCAAATTAGCACCAATTTTTTTGATATTTGGAATGACATTATCCAGTAACATGCTAAAACAGAGGAAATAATTTGTCACAAATTTCCTGAGAGATATATTCCATTCTGTAAAAAAAAAAGAAAAAACTTAAACAAAAGTTAGTGAAAAGCTAGTGGAAGCCTTCCATATTTTCCTGTTTATTAGGAAGTTATTAAAATACTAGTTGATAGGAATAGAAGAAAACTTGGTCATAAAGTCAGCCATTGTCCACAGAACAAAACTAACTAAAATTCATATACCATTTTACACAGTATTCTTTCATCTGTCTATTAATTGTAGGGATTGAATGAGTGAGCTCACTTACCATTATATTTTCCACTCAGGGTGAGGAGATAAATATTCTCGAATATTTTTATTTTTATTTTATTATACTTGGAAAGGCAACTGAATAATTAGAATCTACCTCTTGTCATAGGAGTATTCCCAGTTCTATCCTTCACGTTACCCATATTTACTCATTATTTGTATGTTTACAGCTCTAAGTTGAAATTAATTTAGGTATTTATGTATTCTTATTAGATTATATAACCATTGTCTATCATGGAAATGAATTCATTTAAACATTACAGTAGTATCAAACTTACCAATATGTGATGTGTTCATTCACATAATGTTAAATAGAACTCATTCACTTTTCTATTAATTAGAGATGTTTGTTGAGAAAGTTTACATTTACATTTTATTATCTCTTCCATTCAAAGGAAAATAAATAAAATAACTTCTCAGAGAAATTAATAGAAAATTTATCTTGACCCAAGAGAATAAATGTCTAAATACTGTAGAGAGAGATGGTTTTACATATGAAAATATGTAGGAGTCGGGTCTGGAACCACTGCGAATTGGCAGGCATTTAGAGAGGAAGAATCATGGAACATAAACGAGATGAAAGCTGCTATCAAAAGGCAAATCCATACACAAATCCTTATATCACCTGTATTCCCTGTGGTGACTTTTACACAATAGAAACGTAAGCAGCTCTTTAGGGACAGAAGGTACCATAAAACAGACAAAAAATGTTGACCTGCACTGAGTAAATTCAGCGTTTGAGATGCTGTAGCTGACATGAAGCCTTGCTAAACCGCAACGAACGCTCCAAACCTCGTGTTGGTGTCTGCAAAACAGGTGCCTAACGAGCAACTTGCAGACACTTAAGGAAGGTTCAGGAGAGAAAAGAGAGTTCCTTGGTTTCTAGGCTGCTTTTCTGTCCCCCAAAACCACGATATCAAATGTGAAAGGTAAGGAAATAAATATTTCAACAATGGCAAGAACTATTGCTTAGCCTCTACGGTGAATGCAGATACCGAGCACAGCCTCGTGTCTCCAGGGTTTCGAAGGGGGAGTTGAATGCATGGAATGCTCCATAAAAACGGTGGAGATTTATGGATGTGGTTAGTTTGTAAGTGACACAGAGAGCAGCTATTTAAAGCTTTTACTGTACACTCAGCATTTGCATTTTAAGCCCAATTTTTATGTATCGGTATAATTCTTCAACATGTAAAAAACCAACTCTGTACGCAGAGTTGGTTTTTTGCTTGTTTTCAGTGTGTGCTATGTAATACAAATACCTGTGCAAAACAAAGGCATTTTGTAGCAATGTGCAAATACTCTGAACAGAGAATCCCCTGGACATGTTAGTTGTAATGAAATAATTAATGTATCAGACACTGTTCACAAACATGTTAATTACATTGTATATGAAACCTGAGGAATCTAGTGCATGAAAAGACAACAAAAACTTGAAAATTACTGCAAACCTATTGAATGTAGACAATTATATATTTTTTTTTTCATTGAACACTGTTTTAGAGCTTATTGCATTCTCTATTTCCTCAGTAATACAGAGACTTTGAAAGATGCCAGTTAAATGCAACTAGATGTGCTGGAATTACATAGACCAGCTACTTTATACCGCAAATATTTGAACTTCTCGTACTAGGACATATTTAAACTCTTTCAGTTTAGTCTGCTCTCAGGCGCGGGCTGATTTTGGGGTGTGGATGCTGCGGGGAATGTCAAGTGTCTTTGCAAGAATGATGCTTTTCTTGTTGTGCCTGATTCCTGTGTTTGCTAAACCGTCTTCAACTGCAGAGCGCTGCATTCTTCGGCCCTGACCCATACGAGACTTATGAACACGGTTGAGTTTATGTACCGTGAGTGGCCTCATGGACTGGTGATTTAGTGCAATGTTTCCCAGCCTTTTTTTCACTTGAGAAGATGTAATAATAGAGAACCGGCTCACTGCGTCTCTAAAAAGAACAGGAACAAAAATCTGGGCTCTTGAGACTCATCCGGATGATGTTCTGAAGCACAAAGTAGGTGCATAAAGTTATTGCTAAAACAACCGAAGAGAGCACAGAGTAGCAAATAATATAAGCGTCTCACTGTAGAAAATACAGTGTTTTGTTAAATGGATTTGCTTGTAGATTCTCTACTTCAAGGTTATCATTTGGGGAAGGAATTACTGTAATGTCTGGCTAAATAATGACCCAGAAGATAGTGCTTAAATGACACATACTGGTAACTAAGGGGAATTTTATGCTGATTTTCTACTGACTACCTGCACCCCACAGCAAAAGCTTTCCCTGCATGTGGAAGTTGAAGTCCCTCTCCAGTCAATTTTCTACACAGAATTATTCAATTTTATTGCAATAGAATAAACGCTGAAGAATTGCCTGGAATAGCGTGAGGCTGAGGACTGAATTTTACAATACCCGATAATGTGATAACAGAAGAGCCAACAGCCACAAAGGATTGCAAGGCTGGCAGCGCTACACCTCTAAATCTGAGGACAGATTTGCCACCACCCTGTGATGACAATTGTCACCTCTCGCACTTCTAGCAAATGCCATTGAGATGCCATTAGTTTAAACTGCAAATAGGACATTCTTATGAAATACAACATGTAAAAAAGTGATTCTTCAAGTAATGGGAGTACAAAGAAAAAGCTTGCATGCCAACTAACACAGGAATGAGCAACTAAGGGAAAAAATTCTTTGTGTAGCTCCCCGATTGTGAGCCTTCCGGTCTAGATAGAATTACTCTTGTGTTTCCTTTTGTCACAAAAATAAATCTCAGGAATTAACAGGGTCTGCAGGAGAGGTAACTAGTAACTGGCATTTGCTTTTTGTTGAAGCCTCTCTCTTCCAAAGTACTTAGTGAATTTTCTTAAAATAGGAGAAAATCAGACTGTAAAGACTACATGCTCTCCAGAGCAATGATAAATACTTGTACAAGTGTGCGATGCAAAAAAGAGTAGAATATGCATGCCCTGAAGATGGTAGAAAAGCAAACATTAAGTAGACCTAACTGGTAAACCATTTCATCACCTTAAATTATTACATTATCGCCATGCTGCTCTGCTCAGAATTGACTATATTACGGAAAAAAGTTCTGCATGTTTCACATGGGAAAGCCATTTCTTAACGGAGAAATGCAACTTTTGATATTTTCCAAAACTTAAAATATCAAAATATCATGAAGTATCAGGTTATTTAATGAAAATTTTATCTTTTCAAGCTTAGATAATTGTAAAAATGCTGCCTAATCAAAAAGGTCAGGAGCAATTTGACCTTTTCAAGAATATGAACTCCACTCAGTGAAGAAGGCACCGCAAACGAGTCAGTTATGAATGCCAAGGAAGGCAAATTTGTCACATTACTTGACACAAGAACAGGTAACCTCAGTTCTCAGTAGATTGCTCTCAAACAGGTGAAAAATACAATTTTTTTCCTTTCTACAATAGGTGGCCTGATCAATCTGCTGAGAAAAAATACAAAATCCACCTGGCAATGGATTTTACTAGATTTTCAAGGAGAACTCTAATACATGCAGAAAGAAGGCATTATTCAAGTTGACATGAAATCCCTAGATATCCCTTTTAATTCACCTTAGCAGATAAAGCAGACTACAGAGCTTCATGCTGGTGTCACAACTCTGCCTGTGTCCCAGGGAGCTGCTGTGGCAACTGAATAACTATTCAATTTAAAAATTTAAAAATATTAAAAAATCATTTTAAAATATTATGCCAAAAAAAAAAAATCTATCAACATGGCACTCAGCTTCAATATTCCCCTTAAAAAGAGGTAAGAGTACAAAGTTTTAAAAAATCCAATAAATAAAATGGAATACAGATGCCTGCTACCCAGTAATCTGGAATTAAGAAAAGTTCAATGTTTCTCAAACCCTTCTGAAGGAAGGATGAGGATTTGGGGCAAAACGAGACATTTCTAGCCACTGCACTGAGTTCAGCATTCCTGACAAAGCGTCGCTGATGCCAGAAACAGAAGTAAATTGTGTAGAATTTTATCACTTCCAAACCCTGCTGACTCATCCTGCCAGGATGGGGATGACCAGGGCAAAATTAATAGTTCTTTTCTTCGCTTTTATAGATGTGGAAGAGGCAGGAACGGTGCAGACATGAAATATGTGTTTCTAGTAACATGAGGATGACTTCTCTTCAGTAAAAGGAATTAATAACATGAAGTAAATACCAGTATTAATGCCAGGACTAGAGCAAGTAGTGGCTTAAACTTAAGCAACGCATGAACTGCAGGAGGAGAAAAGTTGTGACTGATTAATCCAACATCTGCTCTTTTCTTTAACTGAAAGACAGGCCCCTCTATCATCAAATAAGTCTTGTTGTTCAGAGCAACACACTGGATCAAGCGTCAGTGCTAAATATTCAAATATGGAAAGGGATTTTAAGTACAAAAAATATCATCTTTTGTCTTCAGGATGCCGAGAAATAATCCTTTCTCTCAGAGGAATCCCCCAGTGACTCATGCAGGCAGTACTATCAGAACAGACAAATATTAACTTGTAATTAAAGTGGAAGAAACACAAAATCTACTTAAAATGCCAGCAGCTTCCCCCTTCTGAGGACACTTAATGTATATATTATTGCATGCCCTGCATGGGCTTCCAGATCACCCTTAGCACCAATTCAGGTCCCTGAACCTACTCACCTGTTTTGCTTGCATTACTGAGAACCTCCCTTCTCTATGCACAATCCACCAAGATTTGGTACAACACGGATTACAATATATTTTCTAAAGAGATTTAGACCTTATTCACAGACACATTTGCTCCTGTACCTTCTTTTTTAGTTATTAACAAAAAGAAATCTCTGATTAAGACCAGACAAGCCAAGAGGTGAGGAAGATTCCACCAGATCAGCCCCTAGACACAGTTTTAGAGCAGCTTTTATCTTGGAAATTCAAAGAATTGCTTTTGAGGACGCAGTGCACTCTCTTAATAAAAGAAACTCTGTACTATGGCACTAAGGAATAGCATAAAAATATTAAAAAATCATGGAAATAGTATACAGCCTTCAGTAGCAATTGTAAACTCTGCTAACTTTACTTCAATATCAAGGTACATCCAGGATAACACACAAAAAAAAGGTTAGGAAATCATCCAGGCAATTTTCCTTTGGGATTTTCTTTATTTTGCTTGTGCAACATGGCTTCAATTGTTATTTTTAAAGTCAAAAACTATTTTGCTAACATAACTTTTTTTTTTTCTTCCCCCCTCTCTCCTCGTGGTGTTCAGCCCAATATTCCTCCCCTGAATATATATTATTGTGCACATCAAAATGTTGGGATTGGGTGATCTTCCAAGAGCCAGGAACTTATCCAAAAACATTTGCCCTAAGCCTCTGCATTAGAAGTGACCCCCATTCCCTTGAAATTCCTGGTCTTTCACATGAGGTTTCAGGAATGACCAAGATTTGACAGCTCAAACTCAAGGAGAGAGTTTGATGCACAGAGGCTGGTGGGTTTTGATTCCACCTAAAGCTACAAATTGGGTGTAAATACAAAGAAGTTTTAAACCAAACTGATTCACACTTCTCTAAATTTCAAGAGTGATTTATTGACTTTTCTAAACCTTATTTTTACTCATTTCAAGCTGCAATTTTAATTTTACTTGGAATTATGTAAACATAACCTCAGGGACAATTAAGGCAAAAGGTTCCCACTCCAGTTGCAGAATCTTCCCCCTAATTTGCCATTTCCTGGAACGTAGAACTGGAATCTGAGCAAAATTCTTGCAGGACAGAATTCAGTGGCCGGGTTTTACACCACTGCCATCTTCGGTACAAAAAAGGAATTGCTCATGACAGTCCTTCCAATGAAGCATGTTGGAATAACTCATTTAAATATAATCAGATGGTTCAAATTTGACAGCAGAATGGAACAGATTTTTCCACTGTTTACAATGCTGCAGAAATCAATAGACACAGCTTTTCTGTGCTGTATGCATATTTAAAAAAAAAAAAATATTTGGAGATCGAAAAAATCCCTGCACAATAAATAGGAAAATTAAAATATCTCATATTACATTGCCAAATGATCGGGTAATAGACACAAACATATTGTTCTGCAAAAAAACTGCTTTAAGAAAAAAGTATGAATTGATTCATTTAGTCAAATACTGCTTGAACAGATGGTGTGATTAACAACTAGTATGTTAGCCATCTCAGGAGCTTACAGAAAAAGTAAACAAATGCCTTAAAAACATAGCACTATTTCCCAAAAGGTACTTTCATTCATTTATTAGGAAAATGCAAGAAAATCTATATATTTACAATGGAATTATGAATGCTGGGAAGATAGTAATCAGGTATTCCAAGTGTATGTAGGATCAAATTGTCTTAAAAGTTGCCTTTTCAGGGCAAAATTTCATTTTGGAAGTTCTAATTTTCAGCTGAACAGCTGAACTTTTGCACTGGTTCCAATGAATCAAATTTGAAAAAAAAAAATCAAAGTGGAGAAATATTAGTAGATAAACCACCCAGGCCTTCAGGCATGGCCCAGCACTGATCAATAAATATTGTATAAGTATAATTGTGTAAAATAAGGCTAATTTTCAAGTAAGGCATCATTATAACAGGAAAACACCTGCAAAACAAGGTTACGCCTTCACAGATTATGACATTTTATTTTTAACTAATATTATACAGAATTAAGAAAAAAAAAGAGATTGTATTGTATTTTGATGTCTCCTTGGTCAATGTTATGGCTCAACATTACATATCATTCATATGTAAGAATGGGAGAGAAAAAATCGGTACATATACAATCGAATAAATCTGGTTATGGTTCAAAAAAGGAGAAGGCAGATTTCAGAGGGGAAATTAATACAGAGAATTAAGAATTGTAACTGCAGTAAATCAGGCAGAGTTGTGGGTTGCAGGTAATTTGCAGTTTACACATTAGGGTAATCAGTGGATACAGGTCTAATATTCAGATTCACAAGATCAAAACTTACTATTTCTCTTTTCTCCAAACCTCACATGTATATTAGGACCTTACCTTGCAGTGAACCACACAAATTGATTAATTTCTTAAGAATGCATCAGTTCAAAGGGGAAAATATCAGGATTTTGTGGATTTGGACAGTACCATGACTTCTTTAGGGTTTTAAAAAGCCAAAGAAAAGCTGAAGTTTGCAAAAATACAGGTATTTACTATTAAAGAAATCTAGTATGCAAAACACACACATCTTCACATACACATTTTTATATACGCCAGGTATTGGAAAAAGTGGAAAGTTTCAGAAACAAGAAATTACAAAAATCTTTCACTTCTGGCTTGAACCAAACCTCGACCTTGACTGTCAGATCTCTCTATTCCTATAGGAATGACTATTTAACAGGCATTATATAAATAAATATAGGCAATAAAGGCTACATTTGCATGGTTTGCTGAATTGAGATGAGTTCATTTCCAAGTCTGCAGTATCATTTCGTGAATATGTACTGTTGAAATAGCAAGCTGAGCAATAGGCAACTATTTTCAGCACGATTTTATATTAAGGTCACTTGAAAAAGGAAGAGATTTTTAAAACGATCTTCCATTTGCTTGGAGATTGTAATTTCTGTACCTATTTTCCTAATTAATCCAAATAAACCTAAATAACTTTAAGATAAATATGAAATACACAAAAAAGCAAATATTTAAAATATAGCTCTCAAAAAAGCCTGAATTCAGAACAACACTGCTGAGTTTTTTGCAGTAGGTTTTTGTACTATCGCAGCTGATCATCCTCACTACGTGCAGTATTTCTAATGCTGCACAAATCTTTTCCCTCTTATATCGACCAGGGGAGAAAATTCCGACTTCACAGTTTCTATAAACCTAAATTTTCCATAAAATGCTTTGGGATATATGAATCCTCGGGGGCAGCTTCTCCTATAAGATCTGATAGTGCCAGCAAGCCAACACATCAGTTATCGGCTGCCCTCTGGTGTAAAGTTTTATTTTACACTCTCACTCCTCAAAATACAGCTCCTCAACCGCCGTCTATTACCTGACATAAATGGAAAATACAATATTTAATGCACTTGCTGAGTGGTGCATCCCAAATTCTCTTTGGCTTGCTTGATTCTAGTAAAAACATTTTATACGTATTAGATATATGAGATGGGAGAGAGGAGAAATCTCCCTGGAACACAAGTATTTTCCCAATTCTCTCACTTTCTGCTTTCCAAAAAACTATATAAAGTGAAATTTAAAGACAATTTGTTAATCCCAAGCCCAGAAAATGGAGCATATTAGAGACTGCTCCATCATTTTAGAAATCAAACCATCCAGTAGCCCCTTCCTGAGGGAGGCTCCAAACGTAGAGCTGCTACCAGAAGTTAAAGCTTCTATATGGAGCCTTGGGATTAAGATATTGGGGCTGGTGAGTCCCTACGTGGATCAGCTCCACTTCAGGACTGTGGAGCACAGCATTCCCTGAGGAATCTCCCTTCCCCTCCATTAGGTTCTTCCAAGTTACATCCTCGGGCACGGAAGGATGACACAAACACTCACCAAGACCCATTTAATTACCAGCAGGAAGAGCAGATCTCTCTAACAATGCAGTGACATGGAATTCGTATTATAAAACCAAATGTAATTTTTATCATGAGAGAAATAGTTTTAGGAAAAGCTGGGTTGACTTCACTGTAGAGCTGTAAGTGCTGAGGAAATAATGTAGAAACTGACAACATTTTACTATTAGATCCCCCATGATCAGCAAACTAGATCACTTAATGGCAAAAATGGCTATGCAGTAAAATACTGCCATCAACTGCTTCAACACAGGTAAAGTCAGAGTTAATTGGAATGCAACATATCAGTTGACAAAAAATTCTTTGTCAACCAAAGAATTATTATCCCGGTGGCTTCAAAGCTTGTTTGGAGTAAGACAGTCAAGGTTGCTGGAAGTATTATTGACAAATACAATAAAAAATACAAAACCTGTGATCAGTTCTTCCTAAATAAATGTACTTAATGTGATCACAAGCCTTCAGGTTCCAACGGAGCATCTGAAAACTGGCAGCGATTGATCGGGCCACGCTCAGGGCAATATCAGCGATACCAGGAGTCTATGGGAGGAGGACTCAAATGTCAAACGAATTGAGCTGAAAAGAGCAACATCCACATCCAAGTGTCTGTACAGCTGCAAACAAAGGTTTTTGAATTAGCTGAATGTCAACAGTTTGAAGATGAACACCATAACGTTGCTATAAAGCAAGCACAACGCACAGAGCCAGCTGGGTGTCTCCAATGTGACTTCTGGTTGCGTTGACGCCGACTGGAAGGGATTGAAGGACACTCTCTGCACACCCTGGACACCCTGGACGCCCTGGAAACATCAACACTAACTCAATGAAATGCAGGAATTAAAAAGAAATGAGAAACGTTGTCTGTATTTAACCCGGTGATGTAGGGCGAGCCCGGCGGGAGCCCGTGGCTCCCCTTCAAGCGGCAGCAGGGAACGTCCAACCTGGCGCCGCAGCTGCCGCCGGGAGCGCTGAGCACAGGAGCCTCCCAGCAGGTTCCTTCCCGCTGCACGATTCCCAAGGCATCTTCGGGACGAGGGTTTTGTTTTCCCATCCCACTTTCCACCCGCCGCACGACGGATCCCGCTCCAGCTCCCCTGCCTTATCAACTGGAAGGGGAGGAAGACACCCAGCTTGGCAGCTCTCCATCCTCGCCGCTCCCTCACATCACAGCAGCCAAAAATGTTGCAGCGGAATAACGTGCATCTATGCAATATCGAGGGGTGGAATTTGGCCCTCCAAAGAGGCTCACATAGGTTATTTTCAAGCCACAAACACAATTTTTAAGTAACCTTAATCCAGGTAGATCTCAAACATCTTCTCTCAGCATCAATAGCTTTTACGGAGCTGACAATCCCATCCCTTTGATGCACATTATAATGCTTCGCTCTTGCCAACGTTTGCTCTTGCTACATTTCTTCCAAGCTAGCTCTCATCACACCCTGTTGGGATGAGAACCAAGGATATTTGATTTATTCAATAATTCATAAAGAAAAAAAAAACTTCTCATGCAAAGCAAACTTTAGGTTTTCTATATTTACCCCTTAATCTCTCACTTACACTGGCAGGAAATAGGTATATTTTTGCCATCAGCAAACAGCACTGTCAAAGCAGAGCTCGGATGATACAGTTGGTGCCTTTACAATTGCTTCTATACTGCTGTTTTTAAAGTTGGCGGATCCATTGTTTGTATCATCTTTTTGATGTATTGAATGAGCAAGACCTTGCATTATCACCAAGGAATTTTTATCATATTATATCCATGTTGGGTCACTTCCTTCCAGGGCAATGACCAAGTGGATTAAACTCTTCCATGGGGTTTTATTATGGGCACGATACAAAGATCAACCCATTTTTGCTGTGCGCTGCAACTCGTTAGGCACTTTGGAGATCTAAAAATATTTTTTTTTTTACAGCAGCTGTTATATTTTACATATTTTTTAAGAGAATAGTGTGTGTAAGTAACATAGTCAAAGGAAAAACATATGTCCACGGTTAATAGTATACAAAAAGAGCACTATGTATATCACTGAGAAATGAATAACATAAGCTTTGGTTATTGGCTTAAATGAAGACTTTACAATCATTTTCCCCCATAAAAGGTGTGAACTCGGAGGGAGGGGGGAGCAGTGCTGGGAATGGTGCCCTCTCTCGTCTTAAAATGTGTGAGAATCCAAACAGATTATTTATATGCAGCTTCTCTTATTGATTACATTATGCTCCATACTAGGAGATTCAATAGGGCTCCTAAAAATACATTTTCTGAGAGCCTATGGGTGGTCATGGCAGAACAGCAAAAGATTTAGTTCTCGGCAAAATCTAAAGGTTTGGGGTTTTCGCTCTAATTTTTGCAACGCGCCCGAACGCGGGGTCTGCCCTGGAGGCCCCTTGCGAACCGAGACGCGACGCTGCCAAGATTGAAGTTTGGGAGCTGTCAGAGTTTGCAATTACAGAACAGGGACTTAAATGGGGAATAAAGCGGGGAAATGGGGATGCCGGGAGCAAGGACGGCGCCGCATCCCGGCTCCGTGATGTGGGTCCCCTCAGCTCACGGGATCCCATGGGATGGGGCTATTAACCGTGCCCCAAACCCCTCCGCTTTATCCCTGCTCTCTCCCCTCACCCCATGCCACGATTTGGGGGAGAAACGCTGTTTTTTTCCAGTAAAAAACGGGAAGAATCACTAGAGGGCTCCCAAACTGTTTAAAGGGACATTCTCCTCCCTCTAATGTATATAGGGTAATAGGAGCTAAAGGCTCTGGGTTTGCTTCTCTCGTTGGCGCGGATACTCTTTGTGCTCAGATTCCCTCTTTCTGGAGGGGAGGATGCTCAAAATCACTTTTAGGGTGATATAAAGCAGGAGAGGGGGAAGGTTTGGATGCATTTAACAACTGGGGGATTGGCAGTGCTGTCACTGGCTGAGCAAGAGGCAGGAATGAGGAATGTGACAAGGAAGCAGAGTTGGGAATGGAGCTGAAGGCTGAATTGATCCAGTCTGCAGAGAAAGGACAACAATCTGTGGGACGGGAGCACCATAACTTGATTAACTGTCCTATTTCTAACCTGCTTTTCCACTGCATTCAAGCACCTTGATTTTCTCCTGCTATCTTTGAAGAGCCAAGGAATCTCCACAAAATACCTTGTGCTTTTTCAGTACGTGTAAAAATACAAACACACATACACACATAGTCTATATAGGAGTCATTATATTACAGAAAGGAAGAAAACTACTGACCTATAAAGGAATTATTTAGTATTTTTTCTCCATTAACACATCCTGACTCCTAACTTCTTCCTTATCAATGCTGCGGCCTCCCCGGATATTTAAAAAGCCTCTAGCTGCTTCACTTTGGCATAAATATTTAAAGATCCCATATAAGATCAGAGAAGCAGGAAGGGAATTCTGCAGCTATCAGACTTCTTCTGCAATATTATACAATATTATGACAAGGAAACTATCAGAGATCAATGAGCTGCTTAGGTGCAAGTCTAGGAATGGGATCTGAAAGCAACAATTTCATGTTTGACTCTCAGTTGTCCCTTGTGACTGTCTGGTTTTCGACATTCGGAGGCTCCAGAAGTATTTTCCTAAGTAATTATGGAAGATGAATGGAGCATTAATGCATATCAAGCGAGCCTAACAGTAATGAAGTCGGGCTCTAATGGATCTACGTGTTATATTGTTCAGAAATGGAAGAGTTAGCACTATTAGCATTGCACTTGTCAGGACTACGCTTTGCAGTTAACATGCCATGAAGATGAAGGGGGAAATGCTCCTCTCTTTGATGCTATTGTTCCAGGCTATTTAAATGCAAGATAATTACCTTCTCATTTTCTTTTTCCTTTCCTTGATACTGTACACCACCCTTCACTCTCTGTGTGTCTGCCTGACAACAGTAATTTCATTTCTTTTTTATGTCTTGTTGTCACTGTGTTTGTTCTGCTGAAGGCAGAATAGCTGGTTTGGAGTGCAGGGAAAGCAGACAGCTGCTTGTGATAGTGAGAGGATAAGGGGCAGGAAAATAGCAAATTCAGATTTTAGAAGGTATTATTTTTACCGGGAATTGCTGCATTTTCCAACTAGTATTTTGGGCAGAGTTAGGACTCTGATTTTCTTTTGTTGGGGAGTGAGGATGTGAGCAGGGGTAGATGGTAAATAACGTGTGTGTCCTGTGCAAGTAGAAAGCTGGAAACATTTGTCTACATATGCGTGCTCTCTGCATCCTTCTATACCCCTCAAACCGAGCCCGCTATCATATATATTGTTTATCTCTGAGTTGCAATATCTGTTTTGGTTGTAAACCGCAAGCACCTCAGGGCATAATTTCCAAGTCCTTCGCCTGCGCAGTACTGAAGGACACTGATGATCTCCAACAGCAATGCTCTGCTCCCACATATGCTGCCAAGCATTTAGGCTGCTAAATTCCCTCAATTTTAGCTTGCGTTTCTTTTGTTTAACTCATAAATGAACCGAAGTCCAAGAGTTTTGTGGACTGACCATAATTGCATGTTAGCCCACAAGTGTTAATTCAGAGGGGCACATTCTTCCCCTGCAGCTCCTGGTTGTTATATCTTTATGTCAGTTCTCACTTGAGGTGCGTGTCTTCCCATTACAGAGCATCTCTGCAACCTTCTGGGGGTTTCAAGAGCAGTTTTATTGCCACCGAAGAGGAAATTATTGACAATTCATAACCTGTTACAGCTCCTGCTCCACCTGCCATTTTCTACCTCCCTAGACTATTGTGAACTTCCAGCGATTGCTGCTTACAAATCCTTTACCATCTGCTGTATCCTGCCTAGAGCTTGCTATCCTGTTAGGGCTCCTTGAACCAGCTTTTGCAGCCGAGTTCTATTTGCATTTCCCGAGCCGAGCCAAGAGACAATTAGAGAGCAGACAATTTGTGAGGCTCCGTCCTTCCCTACTGAGCTGGAAATGTCATGCTCAAGTAGTGCAGGTGACCACGGCGGCTTTCTGTCTTCCTTCACGGTCTGTAGCTAAGTCTCTGCTGTGCAATCCTGCAATTTTGCAAAGAACATGCTTGTGGCACACGTAAAATTGATTATTGCTTTTCTGTAGCTCAGAGACAACTATTCTCCATAGTTTTCAAACTATAAGGACTCTGGGTGCTCCCTGCAGTGCCAAATTTCCTTTCCATCGGATGACAGACTGAGTCTCTGTCTACCATGTGCAATGTCTTTTATGGGGGTTACGGGATAACTGTTTCTCCCGACTCCAATTCGCGCATATAATAATAGAATAAGTTTCCTTCTCCAGCATCTCCCTCCCAAGTGTCCTGCAGAGCACACGGCGCCGCAGCGAAGACACCACGGGGATCTTAGTCACACGTGGGGAAGGGTTTCACATCCCTCTTTCTTGCTTCCCTTCTCCGAGATTCCTGCCCGGAATGCGGCGCTGGCTCTGCTTCTTGGAAAGCAGTAGCTGAAGCGCTCGAGATGGCTCCACAAATGCCAAGCTCCTATTTGCAATTCCGCCGCGGCTGCATCAGCATCCGAACGGCTCCGCGGTGTGGGCAGGGAGCTGCTGCAGCCAGCCCGATATGGGACATCGTGTCCTCGACGGGACTCAGTCCACAGCCGTTTCTGGTGGAGGAGAGTGTCAGCTCACACGCTGCAACCAGCCGGAGAGCATAAATCTTGAGCAGTGGCCGCATCGATAAGAAGAATCTGTTTTTTTATAGTAGCTCATAGGGCTGCACTGCTCTATTCCGCATGGAGACTCTGGGCTTGAGAAAATGAGAGCTGACTTGATTATACTATTTGAAAACCCTATGCCAAGAAACCTAAAAGGCTCTGGGACATATAAAAAATTAACAGAACGCTGCTCAGTGTCATCAAGAGTCTTTTCCATGTTTTCTAATGCTGAATTGTAGTTTTATCCTTAGTTCTGTTTGAGTGCAGCAGGAAAAACCCATCACCTTAATTCTTCACTGACACAGCCCAACTCCTAGCTCTCACCAGGAGAATTTGCTATGGGAGAGATATTAATACAAGTTCTGCCATGATACCTTCTTTCCTGACTTTCCTACCTTGCTGCACTATTAGTGCGGTGCCAGGGACAGGACTTTTCTTGAAAAAGAAAAGAAGAAAGGGAAGGAAAGGGAAGGAAAGGGAAGGAAAGGGAAGGAAAGGGAAGGAAAGGGAAGGAAAGGGAAGGAAAGGG
>JAWLRI010001089.1:6934141-6965814 GCA_034781795.1 Crypturellus tataupa
GAAAGGAAAGGAAAGGAAAGGAAAGGAAAGGAAAGGAAAGGAAAGGAAAGGAAAGGAAAGGAAAGGAAAGGAAACCAGAAATCAGGCGCTAGAGCATCTTCTCAGGGAGTGCTGGCTGACTTGGAGCTGGGGGCATGAAAATCGCCTCTTGTTCTGACTGAATTCAGGGCAGGTCTCGGTGCGGTTATTCTAGATAAACTGGATCTCTCGGAAGAAAACCTGATTCAGACAGTCAAGATCTCCTAATAAACACATGCCAGTGGAGCCCAGTCATTTAGGTTAAAAGTATATTCCCTAGATATATTCCCTAGTGTATTACCTCTGAGTAATGGAATTTTCAAATTGATGGATGACTCATGTATATAATCAGAGAAATAATTATTTTTGTACTGTCCTTAACAATTTAAATTGTTTACAATTAAATATTTTGTTAAATTTTAACAAAATAAAGGATGTTATTTCCTTTGGAATTCTTCCATTTTAATAACTTTTGTTAAAAATATGTCAATTTAAAAAGAAAAATACCGAGATTAAAAATCCAAATTTAAAATCACCACAAAGTACTTTGATTTTCTCACTTTCTCCTCTGCTTCTCCCCCAAGTGAATTTTTTTTATATGAAAATCCTCACTGAATTCGACTTACATTTAGGAACAACTTTGTCATCCCTCAAATCATCTCAGTGCCTTTTGCTCCTGCAGCTCCTCACCTGCTCCGAGCGGGGTCGGACTGAAACGCAGTCACCAAGCGCAACCGTCGCGGCTGATGGAAGGGTTTTTGGCACGTGCTGCTGGTGTAGACACCGCCAATAAGTGCCTCAAACTGGATGCTTTGTCTCTTAAACCCACACTAGCCCTCACCAGGGTTTGATACTTATCTAGCTTTAGAAATGCTTTCCTTTCCTTCCGAAGCATCCCACCAAAAGCAATACGAATATTCCCCTGATTTCTGTGGGTTTTCAATTGCACTCCACATTTCTGCTGCTTTTTTTAAAAATAGGCACTATAAAAACAGCATAAACTTTTCCCCCCATCCTTATCTTTGTTCTATTTTTTTAATGACGCTCAATAATCTCTTCCGAGAGGCTGCCTTGTTCCCCTTCCATATGTTCCCTGCCTACAGAAATACCTTTAGCCTCTTTATTAACTCTCCCACGAACGTGCTTAGCCCTTCTCCTCACTGTTCCTTTTGCCTCCAGCAGGTTTGGGTAGAACCTAATGGGACGCTCCGGATCCGGATCCGGATGCGGTGGAGGTTTGTGCCGCCGTCCTGGCATCGGTGGAGCAATATGGCTCATTCCGGGTCTCGCCTTGACCCTCCTTTTCTCTAGCGCTAACACGTCCCCGCTGCAGCTCTCCTCCCACCGCGGCTCGAATAATCAGCCGAGCTGCGGAGCAGCGGTGTTCCTGCGAGGCAGCATTTGGGGTAGCAGATGGGGTGATAACGAAACTGTTTGTGGGGGCGGCGGATGGCCCCTATTACTCCGCACCCACTCCCTGTATTTTTAGCCATTAAATATAACGTGGAAACGGGATGCGGTTGAGGGCTGTATTTTATCAATATATTATCCCCCCCGCTCCGGCCCAGTACTTTATAAATATTGATAAACTTAATGATAAACAAACTCGTTGCTGATTCCCGGAGAGCGGGCGGGAGGCGGCAGGGTTTGGTGGGGTGGCGATTGGCAGGGAGCGTTTTGCAAAGGGGTTTGTTTGTCTGGGTTAGCGGTTTGCTAGAGGACACATCTCTGCATATATTGCATCCTGCAGGGCTGCACGGGGATATGTAAAAATAGGGTTTGCCTAAGAAATGGTAATGATTATGTAATAGCCCCTATAAGAGGTGAGGAGGCTGGAATTGCTTCTAATTCTCTATTTCGGTGCTTCTTTCGAGCTCCAGGTATGAGGCTGATGTGGAGAAAAATAAACCATCCCTTGGAAAAATATTTGCTGGTGCAATATGTATTTCTATGATTTCAGCAGCATTAGATCCAGTCCCAGATTTATATAAATGACAATCGCATTAAGTGGAAAGCGGTGCAAGACACGACTGCTCTGGTTTGCTATCGCCTTCCAGACGGTTTTACAATTTGCCCCGATAATGCAAGTGAACAAAAAGCAGCTCTGAGCAGCTCCTCATCCCGTAACGAGGCTCTGAATGCAACAAGATTCCCAGCAAGGGAAGTACAAACACCCAGTGTGGCCTGATGCAACCAGTACGTGAAAAATAGAAAATTCCAGTCACAAGGAAATCGGATTGCTCAACATGCTCTCATTGCTACAATGGTTTCAATTTTAAAAATACCAAAAATTTCTTCCCTATTATTCCTATATTGCAGGAATTGACATCCTGATAATTTATGATTTTTAATAACTACTATATCACTACTTACACTCATGTATTTTTATCAGTAAGAAACCAGGACCCTTAATATTCTGTTCGTTTTTTATTTCTGAGTATGCATCACTTGCTTCTTCAATGAAATTATTTCTCGGGGAAGAAAACTGCTTGGAAATTAAATATGAGGATTAATAAGCACCTTAGTATTTTTTCTTCCCTCCCCCTTTTTTTTTGCTTTAAAAGACAAAATGCCCAAAAGAAAAACAATATGAAATATTTATATATATTAAATTTAACTTTATGCACTTTCATACAATGCACACGGCAGCACACACACCCAGGCATCCAGAGATCAGATTTGAAGATGATTAATACATTTATGTAGGAGCATTTTTCATATAATAAGAGCTATTTGCTCGATTTCCTCACATCATCTGGTTTTCAAGGAGAAGGGAGGCGCTGATGACAAATATTAAGGATAAGAAAGCTTTGCTGCACTGTGCAGTTGCTATTTTCTTCTTTAGAGATGGACAAGAAGCAGCGAGGACACCCTTCTGCACACACATAAATGAGGAAAACAGATTTGTTGTGACAGGCTATTATAGTACAAAAATATTTATGAATGTAAGCTGCAGCAAAGAGCCGCAGCTCCGGAGCACGCAGACCCTGCATACGGTATTTGCTAACGTTACAGGAAGGCAGAGAGAAGTGAATATAAAACACTCCTTTTGTGCTAACTAGGCATGCAGCAGGATAGCCTAGCAATTTACTATTGAAAGGATTTCTTAAATGTCATAATTTTCACAAAATTATAATATTTCTTGCATACACTGTGAAGTGACCACCCTTTATTTTGCAATCAGAGAGCAGAGCTGGCAGAACTGAAGGGGTTTGGCAGCTGCAGAGATGAAACTGAACTGAACAAACAGTTTCTTAAGTGATGCTTGGATAGAAGAATTTGGAAAGAGTTCAGCTTTTTTTTTTTTGAATTCATTTAAATGTGTGAATCCTGCTTGTTACATTCTTGGGAGTAATTTCTATATATATGGCACAGGAGTTATTTCATTATACTGCTAAGGAAGGAAAAGCATAAAAGTATTAGAATACATTCGTGTTGCAGAAAAAGTGGGACTATTTACAGAACTGTAGATAACATGCATGGAACAATATATAATTCTTGAAGTATTTTTAAAGTTAACAAGATAATCGCTTCTTATTTCTGCTACTCCTATCCAATTACATAACTCTGCATTATACAGAAATATTCTCTATGCTGACTAGTTTTTGGCTCTCTTAACACCTGTATTCGGGAAAGACAAAAGTATGTTAAAAATATTGAGTTCTGCAAGAGATTTATCCATCCGAGTTTAAAAGCGACAGCGTCACCATTCGTAGAGCTGCCTCCTGAATATCACAAAGCTCATGAAATGCAAAGAAATTTCACATTGCTGCCTAAAAAAGGAAACATCTAGTGTAATTTCCAATGAAGTCAGTATTTCATAAGGTCATTTCAGGGGCTGACATCCTTTATTGCTTGGATTGGCCTTTCTGTTGGATGCTCCAGAAAGGAGAAAAGGAAAATGCTTACGAAGAGCGACTGGCTCTGCTTTTTATACAGAAACGTTTCCATGAGCTTCATCTTTCTCCTGCATCCAGGATGTTGTATGAAAGGAAACACGGATGATGTTCATTAATATTTAGTAGCAATGTTTTGAATTCCATGGTGTTACACATCTGGGATGGATCTTCTACCCATACATTTGTGAATTGTAAGCTGGGGGATTCACAGAGATTGAATGCACATGTTTGGCTTTCAAAAGCCAATCTGGTCATTAACATGAGATTGGCATGATGCAAAGGATGTGGAAAAGGCAGAGTCCAAATTTACTTCTTTTTTTTTAGTTATACAAGTCAACAAGTATTTGGTTGCCTCAAAAATTCAGGTGCAGGCCCAGCAAATTTACTTCAATGTATATTGCCTAATCCAAAGGGGTTATTCTTCAATGACTATCTCTTATTTTAATATCTTGGCATTCTTGGATTGAGGATCTCCATGTTTTTTATGACACCTTATACAACATAAATGGTCCTTTGAGTCCAAACTCAACTTCTCTTTCTCGCCATGAGAATGTATCAAATGGAAATCTCTAGTAAAATTATATTATTAATTCCCTTGATCCTATTTTAAATATCTCTGTAAATATTGCATCCCTTTTATACTTAGTTGCTGAAGGAAAGCTGTTGGATCATTTCTTCCCAGGAAAAAGGCGTTGTGATAATGGCTCAAACCTATGTTATATAAAATATATGTTTTAAAAGTAGCCTTTGTCTCAGTTTGCTTGTTCTCAGCCAAACACATATCAAAAGACAGAATCAATAAAGTTATAGTAGCAAAGTAGAAAAAAAAAAAAAGGCATAAAATGGCTCTTTTTGAGAAATTGGGGGAAAAAAAGTCCCTGGTAGTGTAAAGCGCTTACTTTTAAAACAGAAACTTGTGTTCCTGCACATCTGGGATGTAGCATATCTTGTCGTTTCCATCTGTTCCATAGGTTTGGGATGAGCAGGCAGAGCAGTTGTCAGTGGCTTTTGCTAATTCTGCCATGCTGCATCTCTGCATTCGGGCATCTGTTGGCTTGGGGAAGAATCGCGGTGCTCAAAAAGAAAATATTTGTTGTCGATAGCGGGCAGAAAAGACACCACAATGATAATACGCAAAAAAATATATATAATGAATGATGTATAATGAATAGGTACTGATAACCTTTTGGAGTCTCCAAAAAACAAGTATTGAAATTAAAGCAAGAAGATTAGAAATCAATAAAAGCTTGTGTTTTTTTCCCCTGGAAATGATAGCATCCATAGGAACTGGAACAAAGCACTGTTAATATATTCGGTATTACCACTATTCATAATAAGAAAGTGGTATATACTGCTCAGATAAAGGCCATATTAAAGATATATATTACTCTATATTATAGTATATAATGAAGTATATGGAGTATATGGATTATAGTATATATATGGAGTATATACTCTGTATTATAGTATAGTATATATATAGTATATATTACTCCTCTCTTGAAAAGTTGGTCCCTTCTCATTAGGAGTGAAAACAGGGGAGGAAAGAAGGACAAAACAAGTAAGTCACAGCACAACCTCAAACTGAGCAGCTCTCAAATACGAAACTGAAACCCTGGTTACATCTTTGGGGCTATAAAGCATTTGTACATTCAAGATTTGTTCAGAAATTGTTCAAAGAAACTCCGAGGGAAGGGAGTAGTTGTAGGAGTCTCTGTTGTATTTTAAGCCCTTAGTGCCATAGGTTTTAAATTAGGGGGGAAATTGAAAGTATTAAAATAGAGATTATACTTCACAGTAACGAAGACTGTCTCTGAGCTCAGCATCCCCTTCACAATTACTATTATTTTTTTCCACAAATTAAATTTACTCTTTAAATGGAGCCTGATGGATCCCATTCCTGGGCTGGGGACAGTTCACTTGTCACAACCATTAGGTCCCCAAACTCTCCTATTCCTTCCCTAGCTTCTTTGTAAAGGCAACGTGATTCATTCACTTGGTGGAAAGGCTCTTGCTTTTTTTCCAGCAGATTAACAAGCCTTTTCTTGCTTGAACAAGTGTTAGAATCAACAATGGTAAATTGGGCCTTGGTACACTTTCCCTTCCCTTTCATTCTGACTTGGCTGTAATATTTATTTTCATTAAACATGCATCTAAATTTCACAATACCATGCAATAAGATCTGCTGTGCAAGAAAGATAAAAAACAAAAATGCTCAGAAACCTTCTGATGTTTATTTAGGCGCTTTGAAAATACCTCCATGCTAAATGTAGCATTAATTTTTTTCAAAGCTGTGCCAAGTTCTGTATGATTCAGCACAGTGCATGTAGTTTCCAGTACAGGATATTCAAAATGCAAAAATCCACAGTCGCTGTTTGACAGTGGTAAAGCAAATCAAGCTACTGCGAGGCAATATTATTATTAGAAAAGAAAAAAAGGCTGTTCCAGAAATAATTGAAGACCAACCAAAGACTAATTGAAGACCAAAAATAATTACAAGTAAAATTGTATTGGCAAATGTATTCCACCTAAACTCAAACACAGCCTAACAGTGATGTGAATATTATGAGATCTGTTTGCAGCTTAGATCAAGTCCTAGAGAAAATACAAATGGAAAGAGGAATAGAGGAAAATTCTATAGAGACCCCAAAGCAATCTGTGTGTTATATTCAGGCCAATGATCTATGTCACTTTGACTTCATTACCTTCGTCTAGAACCAGCATTCGGGCTTTGTCTCTCATTTTTAAAGTTAAAATAAGTAGCCAATAATCGGAGAAAGGAGCTGCACAAGGTTGGCACCATCTGCCACTTTGTCAGGAATAGATTTGGCTTTTTCTTCTCACTTCTGTCCTCTTTGAATAAAATAAAGGAAATAAACATTTTACATTTTTACATAGGCAATTTTTAGTCACCTTTTTCAGGCTCCATTTTTTGTGTTTGCAGAAGGAAGTCAATATGCACAGTAAAATATCTTTAACTAGAGCTACCAGGACCTCCCTTCTTGGGTTTCATTTATAGTTTCTCCTTTCTTTTCTCTTTGTTGTTGTCTCCTTTTGTTTTCCCTCGTGATCTCCCAAATATTAATTTCCAATTACATAACTACAGGAGTAGCTTTCATTTCTCTTCTACTAGTATTACTATGGTGTACGATGCAAAATACTATATGTATAATTCCTGTTTGTTATCCAAATAGAATTATCAAAATAAAACCATGGATTATACAATAGTTCTAGACACCCCAAAAAGTAACATTCTTTTCATCTCTAATTTAGTATTAACCGAGTCAGTGCAACACTTACAATGAACCAAATAGTGCAATGTTAATGAAAGAACTATGGCTATAATATCAAAGGTCTTCGTGAATTATGACAAATTTCTATCATATCACTGCATAGCATTTTTTTCCAATGATAACATGATTTTTTAATGTGTTAATTTGTAGAAACTATTGCTTAGTAGCTGCCAAAGGGGGAAAAAAAATCAAGGTTGATGTTGTGAGCCCTGTAGTTGGTTTTAGTGCAAAACCAAACTCAGAATCTGAATCCTGGCTTAGCAGGTGAGAAGTAAAATGCCTTTTCTGCCTCTTTTTGTCTCCCAAAGTGATGGTTTCCACTCCTCAAAATTTCCACCAGCCCAGTTCATCCCTCCTAATGGGGCATCCTTAAAAAGACAACAGCATTTTGCACAACAATTCATTTAGGAAACAGTCGCTCGACCTTTAACTGCCTTTAAGTTAGCAATAAAATTGGCTCAGCCAGCAAGCCCTAATGAGGAGGAGGTAGAGAACAGCAACCTTCTTCCCTTTCCTCTATCTAATTATAAACATCATTGTCAAGCGACTCCAAGATCAGCGGAATCTAATTGACCTTAGACACTGTACAATGAAAGATAGTCAGAACTGCCAAAATAAATGTTAAAAAGATAAAAAATAAAGTGTAATTAGGGCTTTAACTCTTATTTTTTTTCCATTTAATTTTTGGTACTATTCATAATTACAAACATTTTGCTCAAAAGTTGTTTGCAGGCTGAAATTTCCTGAAATTGGGCACATTTTCATGAGTTTCTTGGATTATATAATATGCGTTTCTGAAAATGAGCAGTCAGTGGGATGGAGAAATTCAGTGGGGAATAAATAGTGCTGAGTAGTGAACACATCATTTAATGTGTCCTCCAGTGAGATGCGGAATTAACTTCTCTTTTAAAATGCCATCTCCTTACCTGACTAGTTAATTCTTAGGCAGATTTTCATGAACTGCTTTGAAGACTCTAAACTAATGGAACTAATTATCTCACTACAAATTTCAGTTATATTCTAGACTGGGACCTATTTTTTTTTTTAAACATACTTGACTGTTGCAATATTTTTCCTATGAATTAATGGAATTACCATATAGAAATATACACATACAAGTAAATTAATCAGATTTATAGCTTCATGTTTGTATGACAGAATTGTATTCACCATGGCCATCCCATAGACAAGCTTGAAACAGCTGAACCCTTGATGGAATTTTGCCTTATATATGAAATTCTTAGTGCTGGCTTTAAGGGATTTGGGACTGATTCCTTGTCTTTATGCTAACCCCTGCATTTATGTCTACTCTAAAGACCTGTATTGTACAAAATCAATTTTCACAGCAAAGATAAATGCAAACTCCTCAATTTCCAACAGCATTATCACTTTTGCATATCTATCTTCATAGGAAGTGCAATGTCCAAACATTTATTCACTTTTTTTCCATTTATTCACTTTTCGAAAAAAATATCTTGCATTAAGGTATGGTTCTATGTGGATAGATGGGCTTCTTGCTTATAACTTCCCATCTAAAAAGAATGGCTTGTCCTAGTTCTGTTCATTAATTTACTAGCCCTATTAAGTTTAGTAATAGGTTGCCAAACTCCACATGGTTTCATCTCCTAACCCCACTCCTTCCTATGTTATCACTGCGATAATTCCTAACTTTAGACCGCCAGCCTCCCACAGCTTCATTTGCTGCATCTTGTACCATTATTACCTGAATCTCATTGCAGATTTTTTCTGCACAGCAGTTTGCTGTACTTCTAATTTCATGATTCTCCGGTCAATTATCTAATCTTCATGACTATCCAGACAACGTAGCACGATTATGGATCTAGAAAACTACCGTCTTCTCCATCCCTTCAAAGACTGAAATGAAGGTGCTTTATTTGAGGGGAAAAAATGTGTGAATAAAGATGAAGACTACATTTTGGGGTTATTTCCACTTCTGCAGAATCCCTTAGTCTGGCACTGCAGAACCCATATAAGTGTTTTCAGCTTTGCTGCTGACACCCAGCAGACTCCACGTGTCTTTAGGTTCTGTTTTCCCTACAAAAGCAGACAAACCAAACACATACATCCATATATACATACATAGATGTGCAGATGTGTGTGTGTATATATATATTTATGTATCTACCTATTTATCTTCTCAGCACCATTATTACCTCTGCAAATTAGCATCCATGCTAACAAGTGCTACCCTCATTTTACTGTGTAACTGTGTCCCTGCCTGTCTTCCATTTATGAATTGGAATTTCTGAACTGAGAAGATATTGTAAGAGAGCTAAGAATTATTATTTTAGGCAATAAAAGATCCCTGACTACCCTTTCTTGTGTTTCTTACAGATGAGCATATTTTAGCTTGTAAAAAATCAGTAATAATGCAAGGACAGAAAAAAGAATTCACAATTAAATCGTGAAATATTTGAGAGTGTAAGAAAGAAGGTCCTTAAAAAAAAGATACAAACGTTTTTAAAATTAACAGCACTTCTTAAAGTATGCATTTTATACCTATCAAAATGTGTCATGATATTTTTAATCTTGGACCCAATGATTAAAGATATTTTGACAAGAATATTTCAAGTGTGAAGCCCTTCACATATCTCAATCTCTAGGGAGTTAAAAGAACTGATTTCTGTAATTTCAGCCATGCAATATAAAACTTTATAGCAATGAAATCATGATAAATTCAAAGCTCTCTAGATGAATACTGCATTCATCTAGATACCTGTGCCACTATTACAGAGCAATTAGCTGGTATAATCATCTTTTATTTGCAAATAAAGCTATCTATAAATTAAAATCCCAAATTTCCCCCCAGGACAGTTAGCACCAAAGAGCCCAAAATGCCACTGCTTTGTTCCTTTTTTGCCCCCCATGTTACATGACTTAATCTTTGGATTCCTCTTTTTAAACCAACACTATTACACACAGATTAATTTATATGACATTATTTCTTTGTCACATCCAATAGCTACACATTCTGATAATTCCTATCAAAACAAAACATTTTTTAATTAGTTTGGTTTCATCTTACAATTTATTATCTTCTCGCTTATACAAATACCTGTGATGCAGCTAATGACAATAGAAAAAGCATAAATGGAAGTGAAGAAAAAACACTTCATAGTCCAAACCCAAGACAGATTCAAAGCAAAGAATTTATTTAGTTTGTGCACTCTTATAGCTCTATAATGCCAAGCAGCATTACATCAAAATATCAGGTGTTTACCAGGATTCTGAATACTTACTTCCAAAGAAGAGGTAATGTATATGCATTATTCAACATTTGTTTTAGCAAGATGATTCTTCTCAGCCAGGATACATTACAGCAGGAGGGATGCAAGGATCAAACTCTGCTATCAGAAAGAAAGGATTTTTCATATAACAACCCAAAAGAATGACTATGGGTATGCGGAGCATTTGTTTGCAAGATACAATGATGTTTTAAGCGCATACCTAGTGCTTTCTCCACATGCTGAGTAACCAGGCTAATTAAAAAGCCCATACAGCTCTTGTTAAAATCTGTTCAAATTTTTGGAGCACCTGTTATAACAGAATGCCCACAGACTTGATAGTTTAGAGCCAAGACACCTGCTACCTTATGTCTCACAGTATGTTCAGTTTTATACAGATAGTAAAAAAAAAAAAAGAAAGAAAAAAAAACACTTTTTGACATTTAACAATCTCATAAATGATAAGAAATAAATTGCAAAATTTCATAATTTAACCCTTCACTATCACTTCGCTTTGCCCTACCTATAGCTTTCTGCAAGCAGGCAACACAATGTGTACTTTGGGGATTATTTAATTTTTTTGTTGCTGAATTAATTGTATTTTACAACACTGATAACGGCACATAATCCTTTCTCTGCTTTTTCCACAAATTTTAGTATATCTAGTGCAAAAACAAACATAGCTCATGTGGAAGAGGGAATATTTGGATACCTGCACTGAAGTACATGGCTCTATTTCTGCATCCTTAAGCTGCTGCTTCTCTATCAACAGCTAAAATACACTGCTGAAACAACCGCATTTTATTCTGAAACTTTATTTTAAATATGAATAGGCAACATTAATAAAAATGCCCCTCAGTGTACAGTTTTGTTGCTAAACACACATAAGCACTGATATCGCTGGAAGAAACACACACCAAGAAAGGGAATGAATTATTAATAAGGAGTTATCAATAGGTGTAAATGAGAGTAAAAGAAGAAAAAGGTTAAAAATATATCATTCATACAGCAATAACTTATGACAGTGGCTCAAATCTTATAAATATTTATACCCATGGCTGATTTTTACCAGTAGATACGTAGATTTGAGGACTATCTGCAGGACCAAGGCAGACAGCTGGTGGGATTAGTCCTTGCTTCAAGCTGGGCTCATTGCATATAACGGGTCTCATTTGCGCTAGGATTTCATCTTGTATTTTTAGAGACTGGTAGCCACAATCCATGGTTCTATTGGAATTTAATATATAGAAAAATACCGGGAACTCACCAAGGGTTTAGGTGAAGAGATGCACAGGAACATGGTGAAGTTCGCTTATTCTGCCGCTCAGATCTATAAAATAATAGATACTTATTCGTGTGACAATGCTTTGATGAGCAGAAACAAAAACCTCTCAGGTGCAGAATGGAATTACCTTATATAAACGCTTGGGGCTTCACCCAACGAGTACCCGAGCAGACACCAAGGTTAAATGAGCTCCTCATGTGTCAGAACACACCATAACCTGGCAGAAAACGTGGGGAAAAAAATATCATGACAAGAACTTTGTGCTTCTGTGCCTTTAGCTAACATTTCTACTGTTGTAAAAATAATAATGAATGAAAACCTGTGTCTCGAGTGGCAAACAAAATGAGAAAAGAGTGGAATGTGAAGTAGGAAAGATGGAACATTAAATATATTATTATAAATAATAGCAGCAGCACAGTTCTTCAATAGGTAGATTGAATCCATGCACAAAGCTGTATAGATATTGCATAGTGAGTATAATAACGCAAATCACAACCCAATGTTTTAAAAAAATACTTTAAATAGTTAAATATCTCTTTGTAGCTGAGATCTTTTTACACAACCATACAAGTAGAAATGCTAATTTCATTAGCATTGTCAGAGAGCTCATTTCTATTTAGAAATTATTTCAGTTTAAGCTAGAAAAACTAACTGGGATAAGATATTAAAAGTTCTTGCAAGTTCTGGAAAGTGCTGGTTGGAGGGATGGCGTTTTCCATGCTCTGCCTATGGATTTCCTTTGAGACAGCAAACAGGTAAAGCCTTTGTTAAAGCCTCTGGGATGAAACGCTGGAGCTGCAGATGACTGTTGATAAACAGATTTTGAATTAATTAGTTCTGCATAATTATCTGCATAATTCTGAGTTACCAAGTCCTAGAAGTGAATGCAACTGGCCTGCATATATTTTTATACTCCTCTTGCCAGCCATGAAAAATGTTTTTATCTTCTAAAAGATCATCAATCCAAAAAACTAATTTTAAACAAGGTAATAATAAAATATTCTTCTACTGTAAGATGGCATATGGCAGAAAAAAATATATTCATTGCAGTTATTTTTGTTGAATTCCAGAGATACACAGGAAAGCTCTGCAAAATTCAGGTCAATTTGTTGCAAGGGAAAAGATCAGCTTTGTGTTGGTGTATTTTTTCAGTATATGCAGTAAAGTCTCTTTGCCTTTGGGCTTTCTCATTAATAAACCAGTCAATATAGACTCCAAAATACAAAGGAATTAAGGGACAGTTGCAGGGTCTGATTAGAAGTTATAGATTGGAACCTACCACACCAAAGTGACTTCAAACTGCTGAAGCATTACAGCTACATGCTCATATAGATGGAAATATTAGTTACTTGGGGATATTTTGGGTCCTTTTCTTTATTTTCTGCTGCTAAAACTTGAGTTCAAGGCTCAGGATGACTCTTGCCAAGCTTAGAAGGTTGCTAATGTATAAAACCAGAACAAAAAGTCACCTTCTTTAATTTTAATCTCTATATTAAATTGTTAAGAATCTTCTTTTTCTATTTTTTTTTAACAAAGACATAAGAAGTTGCAAAAAAAAAAAAATCCTTGTGTTCCTTCATCATGCTCTTTGATTTTTCCTAGGGAAAATTTACCAAATTTGCTTACTTGGTCACATTATGTAATAACATCCTCTCTCTCTGACCAGAAAGTTGTACTGCAGCTAAAAATCCCTTCCAATGTCATTCCCAAGTTCCAATTGCTTGACTGCCATTCATAAAGTAAATGACCATTCCAGCAGCTACAGAAATTTCTTTATGCCACTGAGAAAGCCAAATTAATCCACTCAAGTATCGTATTTATGCAGCATACCAGAAAATGCAATTCCATTTCAACTCTTTTACAGAAAAATTGCACATTATAATTATAAATGTAATATATATATAGCAAAGTAAAGCATCCCCGAATAGAGGGTATTCTTAGTTACTTGTTTTGTATTTTTATTTGTGTTTTGCACATTTAGAACGTATGCACTGTGGTCTCCTGCACCATATATAAAACCCAGTTAAATACTCTTGTCAGAAAACCTACAAATAGTCATAGGATACATATGGACATCAGTTAATGAGAAGAAATTCTTAAATTAGCCTTTCTAGGAGCTAAAGGTATATCACGGTTAGACAGAAGATGAGTTAATTAAGCATTAAATTAATGAAATGGCAATTTTTACTTCATGGTTCAATTTATATCATATTTTAAAATATATCTCTTTCCAATTCACGGAGCTGGGCTTCAGAAGTGTTATTAGCTTGAAGTGGCTAATATTTTGTCATATGATTTCCGAGGTGCTTCAAGTGCTTGTATTGTGATTATATGTTGGCTTGGTGAGAATGTCTTATCCATTTGGCAGACTCAATAAGGACTTTATAAAGAAGGATACATCCAAATGTATTGATTTGTTGTCTTGATACGTAAATATCGGGGATTCCAGATCCACAAAACAACTTGGTATATAATGTGTCTAGCAGCAGTTATGGGTCTGTGGCTCCTGGACTGGGTTTCTTAGGCATTGCAGACCATGAACAACAGCAAGAATGAACCAAAACCTGGACCAAAACCTCGACCAAAATTGGAGAGCCGGGAAGCACTTCACATCTGTGGGGAGTCAGAGCGAGCAAAGTGGTAAGAATGACTATGTGGGAGGCAGGGAAAAACATATTGTAGTTATACGTTAAATTACAAATGGCTCATTTGGTCATGGTGCCTTTGGAGACTTGTATTTTTGTATGGGTCAGAAAGCACCATGGCAGCCCAAATGCAAGGCAGGGACGGGCAGTATTGCTAAGTGGGGCTATTCTGAACTTGGCGAGTGGCAAACCTGTCCTCGTCACACTGGGGCGAGCTACAAGATTTTAACACTGTGGTGGTCGCCAAGCTGGCCTGATCCGCTGCGATTTTCTTCCCTAGAGCCTGACCTCACAGACGCAGAAAATTTTCAAAAAATAAAAAGCAGATAAGGATGCATTGCTGTTGTTATGTGCCTGAGGCTCATCCGAATGACCTCTGAAGCACAAATCTTACATTACATTTGGAAGGGAGGTTGTAATTTTGGAATTTCCCAATATGGGGTAAGAAGGTAAATCAGTTCTGAAGCAAACTGATCCCCCCCTTCCATTGCTCTGCTCAAGGTTTTGCTGAAGTAATTTGGTGCCAAGGCCAAACATTTTATATTCCAGAGCTACTGCAGGTGCTAGAGCTGCCTCCTTTTTGCAAAGTGGCTACTTCTGTCCTAGATCTATTTAAAATATATTTTTTTTCTCATTGAGAATCTACATAAATGCTGATTTCCACTATGCATACAAAATAGAAGCGTGGTGTTCACTGAAAGATGATGCTATTATTTATCATTTGTATCGTGCCAGAGCTCTGTAAATACATTGCAGTACAGGCAGAATTATCTGGTACTAAACAATTATCTATCTAAATTAGATTAAGAGCTTAAGCAGGAAACATCAGCAAAAGAGAAGGTAGGAGAAGAGGAGGGAGAAAAATATTGGTACACGGTCACATGGAAAGCTAATTGTGGTGTTGGGTAGTAATGAAGGCTTTTCCAATTAAAGAAAGACTATTTATGTGTAGCCTTTGGTGTGGGTCTGAGCTTATACCGAAATCAAACTCAAAATTACATCTCTAACCCTTCTAGCTGTCTGCATGACACATGTGACAAAATAATCCAGACAGATTACATCATTGCCACTGTAAGAGATAGCATTAAAATATCAATGTGATTATAATGGCTATCATATAAAAATAATATACGTAGATGAAAATATAGCTCAGTTGAGAACTCAGCAATAAAAAGGGAATCTTAGGGTATGTTTACACGTATGCCTGCCATATGCTACACTTAAGTAAAAGCATGCTAATTACTCCCTAAAGGCACAGGATTGTCTCAGACCTCTGAGTACACGAGATACCTGCGCTTCTCAATAGGACTAACTTTGCTCCATTCAGAAGCTAAAAGAGTTTCAGGTGTTTAACCTCGCGGGCTTCAAGACATCGCAACGCAACAACTCGGTTGTATTGCAATAGGAGCAAAAGGAGCAGGTGCCTCCGATAGCCAGCGGCGGGGCGGCACGTTTCTATTTTCAAACTCATTATTCATTTAGGCCACAGAATATTCTTAGGGATTTACAAGACATAACATAGAAAGAGTTCTTGCCTCCTCGCGTTTGCAGCCTAACAGGCTAAGATAAGCAACACAGAGCCCTTGGCAGCTGGAAAAGAGGCGCTGACGAAGCCGGTGCCTCCCCTAATGCTGCTGGCATCGCTTTGCAGAATTTATTTGGGAATTAATGGGAGCGACACGCATGGAAACAGGCCAGAATCAACCCCTGCTTCGGTGGTGTCATTACTCCTCCTGCTCTTATTGCTCTTGGGGGAGCACATTAGAGGTCCCAGGCGGTTTGACAGCTTAAATACAGCACAAATACACCGAAAAATTACCAGGGCTGTCCTGAAAATCCAAACTTGGTTTGGAAAAAAAACCTGCAAAGAGAGGAAGAGCAGAGGAAAAGTGGGGTCATTTATTTATACAGGCAGAGGAGGAGTGCTAGTATGTGCTAGTATACCAGAAACCTATCAGTAGCAGCTTCTATTTTCATATGATCCTGATTTCCATGGGGAATGTACTCCTGTTTCGCGTAATTAATTTCTTGTGAGGAATCCATTTTTGGACAGTTCTTTTTTGCCCTTTTTTTTTTTATTTTTTTGCCGCAATCATTCTTCAAAATTTTACTCTGAAAACGTATTTCTCTACTTTTATTCGGGATACATTCACCTTTCTAAGTCTTTTATACACAAAAAGAGCTTCCATTTTTGAGAGGGAAAGTTAATACAGCAAATTACAGAGGGAATGTGCAGGGTTTTTGTGAGTTCTTTTCTTTTTTCCTTTCTCTTAATTTAAAGGAAAATTAATTCAGGCAGAATGTCTAGATTTGATCTTTTGGTAGGGAAAAGCATGATTATTATTCATGCAGCAGTGTTTATTTCCATCTGTCACCATAGCAGTTCTTTTAATAACTTATTACGCAATCGGTTCAATAGCCTTTCTGCTCCCTTTCTACCACCGCAGCATGGAAGTCTCTTACCCCTATAATGTTTTCATTGTCCCCATTTTACTATCAATTTTACATTGATAGCTAAAATTATTTTGGCAGTTTTAGGGGTGTGCTGTTTATATTTCCTATGCAATTCTTTCGATGTATTTCCTAAACCCTTTTAGGAGCTATAAAGATGAAATACCTACAAGGTGAAATGCGAGAGGAGAAATCAAATGCTGTTCTTGGAAAATAATGAAATAAATGTTCTATCTGCAATTATTTCCTTGTTCATCTGCATTAAAAATAAATTTTACACCCGCAGAACTTGGATATCCTTCTTGTGAGAGGTTGGAGGCTCCCATTGCTTCTATGGGGAGGAATTTGCACTCCTTAAGAACAACAGCATTTGGAGGATTCCCCAGGGAAAAGGGAAGGGCCCTTTGCAATCCTCCTGACTCAACAGAATAAGCAGAGGGAGCAGATACAGGATACAATTACCAAAAATTGCAAAAAAAAAGCAAACCCAGCTGACTGAAAGGCTGTAGAGAAAAGGAGCAGGGCTTGGACTGGGTGATCCCCAGAGCTCCCTGCCAACCTCAACCATTCCGGGATTCCGTGTGATATCAAATAAGCCGTACCCTGACTTCTGCAGTCCTGGGAGAATCAAAATGTCACAGAGAAACCGCATTGACAAGAGCGAGCAAAAATCTTGAGGTAATTTTAGCTCTAGAGTGACTAACTGCCTATTAAGCACTGGGGAAATAGTAACCAGCGTTCCTGGTTACTAGTAACCAGCATCCTCAGATGCTGGAAAGTCATCCAGCTTTCCCTGAATTTCCCTGAATTTCCCTGAATTTCCCCTGGTAGCAATTGAGAAACCCCTCAGCTATCACATTTCTCCGCTGAGGATTGACCTTAGTTTCTCCGGATAAATGCTGTGGTTTTGGCAGGACATTTCACAGAACCACAGAATGGTTGAGGTTGGATGGAAGCTCTAGAGATCATCTAGTTCCACCCACATTTCCCCTTCTATTTCTCACAGGTGGTCAGAAAATGGCATTATCCCAAGATGCAGCTTTATTGTTGCAAAGATGCTTCTGTGTGCTGAACTCTAAACAATTCAAGACTCACAATCCAAAATTAGATTGTGATCTAAAAAACAGCCTTTCTCTGTTCCTTCTTGCCTCCAGGTTAACAGATGTGGGTTACGGGTTTCCTTTCCTTGACACCTTTTCCTGCAGAAATGCTTTTCAGTACATAGCCACACAGCACCAGCCTTCCCGCTGTATTGCTCCTCCCGCAGGATGATTTATGCTGAAAAACGTCCTTTTGGGATGCTGGTAACTCCCTTCTTTCAATACTCCCTGCCCCTAAACCACAGTGTTAGTCTGAGAAGAAAAAAAACGAAGTGAAACAAAAACCAGCTGCCTGGCTGCTAAAAGACAGCGTTGATACTCCTATATGGAAACGGTCAGGAATTTCTGACAGCTAAAGTCTAATGGCCATTTTCACTAAATTCAGATCGGAAAATTCTCCTTATCCTTCCCAAGAAACTTGCACTGTCGGAAGCACTGAAATCTTTACAATATTTTTCTAGTATTACTTTTCACCTGAAAAAATGAATATCGCTTCAGCCGCACAGAAATTTCAAAGCTGAATAGGATTCATAGGTGCAGTATGACTTTGCCTAGGAAAGGAGATGACAGGATCTCTCTGAAACACAGAAACTGATACATAAAATTTAAACATTACAAGCAGAATCTAGTGAATGACAGACGAGGTGAAAGAAAAAACCATATGTTTTATGATCCATGAGTTTTTCCCTTCTATTGCTCACAGTTCTGTAATTGTAGTATCCTTTCTTTACATTGAGCTTAGCCATAAAAATTAAATGTCTCACTTGTAAAAGATCAAAGGATCAAGCACTTTGATAGAACTAGAGTGTTTAAGATTTTAATTACTGTCCCGGTCATCGTCTTTTAATGACTAATTTGGCTTCAAGAGTAGGTAGCTGAAATAACACCAGTATCCAAGGGGATGTTATAAATAATCAGCAAGACCCTTTATTATAATTTGCACAGAAAAGTATTTGCAAATAACAAAAAAAATCTCTAAAATTGATACAATGAATTAATTTATTGAGAAGAGATTATAATATGAAATACTGAATTATCTCTGCAGTGCTATCCATATTTAACAGATGAATACAGGGCTTGGTGGAGGTAAAGGAAATGTTTTCAAAATGACCCTAACAATTATGCTTGCGCATAGCAGGGAAACTCGTCAGCCTATGAATTTATGACCCCTTTATCAGCTGGTGGAGGCTGGTTATTTTAACCTGGACAGTAATTTACAGCACTGCTTTGCCCAGGTGTCCTCTGAGCATCCTGCACTGGCATAGGGAAAAAAGAGAGTATTTTGCACAAAGGTTGCCCTGCTAGCAAAGAAGATGCAGGCTGGATAATAGCGATAGCGAGGGATCTTGGTTAAAAATAAATCAAAATTTTGGAGAAGGCTAAAAGGTTAATAGCAAATAGGGAACAGAAGGAGGATATTTTGATTTCCATGTGATTAAAACACAGCTCTTTCTCTCATAACGTCACCAGAAGATATTATGCAGTGAATGCACTAGGAGTGATTAGAATGCACGTTTGATCTGCGAGGGATAGGAAACCTCATTAGAGAGGCACTTCTTGGCTATCCTAACAGAAAGAAGTATTTTAATGAGATGATGGAAAATTGTAATAGAAATAACTGACACTGGATTGAACACAGATCTGATGAATAGTGATGGCAGAAGCGAAGGTTCCTCTTCGAAATAGCTGCAGATTTTAAAAAGAGCCAGAGGGAGCCATCAAAGAGCTGGACCTTAGAAGGGAGCAAGGCAGCTCCCTTGGGAAGTCAATACAGTTGTTGTTTATTTATATACTATTTTCTGGGGGGGGAAAAAAAGACTTTTTATGTTTTGTTGCTAAAAAACTAAGAATAACTTTAAATCATCGACTTATTCACATAACAACACATAGTACTGTTTGTTTAACAACTCATTCCTATAGTGAATGCAGGGTTGCAAGCACTGGTTCACTGCTTGGGCCAGGGAGCAATAATGTAGGTTTGTGGTAAAAAAATAACTAGTTATGAATAGGCCAGAATAACAGTTTAATGAGATTAAAGGGTATTATTTTGAACTTGATGACACTTTAATATGACACTCCCCATGATGCACCTTAGCAAGACCCAGGCTGTTTTAGCTCTGAATTAAAAATACAGAGTATTGTGAAAGGGAAGCTAAGCTGAGGCTGCAGGTGCTGCAGAGGAAAGACGAATGGAGAAAACGAGACAGGTTTCACCACCTTTAAATGAAATAAGAACTATCACTGTTAATAAACTGAAATAGCATCTACTCCCTGTCTTTGCTAGCTCCACTCTGTAAATATTTAGCCAAATTTCAAAGTCAAATTTTTGACTTTCTCCTAATGACTTACTGCACAATCGAGGAGGTGGTTCTGTTGTTCAAAGGGCAAGTTATATCCAAGCTGACGCTTCCTTAGGAGTCCTTAATTCGTAGCCACTGGCCATCGGGATGCTGTGGAGAGGATTCTGCAAGGAATCAGCTGTTGTGTGACGATATTTTCAAAGGAACTTCTGCAGGAATTAGCGTGATATAATGAAAAACAAGATCCCAAAGCTATTTATTCCAAGGTGATATTAAATACTTTTATGAAAATCTATGGTTTATAATAAATTTTCCTCTCTTTGTATAAAAAAGTGTTTATAAATGCCTTATTTTAGGTAGGAATATAGGCCTGTAGTTCACCATGTCCGCCTTCTTGACCTTTTTGATAAGGAAATGGGTATATTTGCCTCTTCCCTAGTCAACAGGGCTCCTCACTGCCAATAAAGACAGAGGGAAAAGAAGATGCTGAGTAGCTCAGCTCTTTCCGTGTAATTCATCCCGAGATTGCTAGCCCTTCATCACAGGGCAGCATTTGCATCCGATCCTACATTCCTCCTTGGAAGCCCACACCTGCTTTCAGCAACTCTGTTTTTTGCACTTAAATTGCCAGGTGGAAGTTGTGGATTATGGGTGGAAAAGGACAGCGCTGTGTAATGATGTATGGAGGAGAGAGGGTAATGATTTAAAATCTGATTAGTCTGAGGTTACCTTCCACACACACAAAATTTGCAAGTTTTTAGTTATCCTCAAATAACCTTACGTTCCCTCTATAAATTCACCTTGGCCTCAGTGCCCTGACAAACATTCTTGAAATCTATTAGATTAATTAAAAGAATTCTTAGGGAATGACAGTGCACCCCAAATTGTGTGAGCAATCAGAGAGCATCTGCAATGCCCTGTTGAAAATACATGATAAGAAGGAACTATTAGAGTGCAAACTCTATGGCTTCAACTGTCAAAATCATCCAGTAAACCTGGATGCTAAACTATGTGTTTAATGAATGGTGTTGTTTTATTATACATGCATATAAAAAAGAATATGAAATAGAGGGTAAAAAGACAACATTTTTAACAAATGTCACAAAACACTTTTTATATTTGACAATATAAAATCTTTTCGGTGCTTTTATTTTCTCCAATATCTTATTTTTCCTCTTTGTATTATGTGTGTAACTGTAGCTGTGCTATGCTTACAAGTGTCATCAAGAGAAAAGGAAAAAAATTAGTAGGGAAATGGTACCTGAAGACAGATGGGAACAGACCCAACAGAGCTGGATAAGATTCAGGTAAATGCCACATTTTTTAAATCAAAGAGTTCAAGTCAATTCTTGTTTTCTCAGAAGCAGTTCAACAGATCTCAGTCAAGGTTTAAGGTTTAGATTTTTTTTTTTTTTTTTGCATTAGCTGAATGTCAATCACATTGAGATGTCAAAAGGGAATAATTGGAATAATGGAATAGGGGTGGAGATAAGGAAGCAAAATAACTCTAATTAAAAGAATAGATCTGGTAATATGAACCTTGTAGACCTTTCAATTCATAAACTCTACCGCTAGCCTGGCATTTGTAAGGTATTCAGATACCCAGGGAATATCCAGAGATGTTTGCTTTCTATTCAACTAGTTTGGAAAATTTGCTGATATAACCATAGGAACAATTTAGTTAAAAGCCCAAATTAATGTGCTGTGAATGATGAGTGAATTGAATTTAAGGTTAAATATGGGAAAAAAAATGAAAGTTATAGAGGTGGACGAGATGGGACAGCTGGAAATTTGCTTGGCAGGAAAAAGGGAAGGAGAGCCAGAAGGGTGGCTAACATCATGTAATCCCTGTTATCCCACATCATCTGCCTTCTTCTCTGGGCATCTCTTTAAGGATGGGGAAATTCCTGCTTTTCCATACTACTTTTTTTCATATCACTAGTTTTGCGGTTTCTATTTCCTGTATTTCTCTCCTGACAGCAAAAGAAGACAAATTTCCTGCCTCCTCAGGTCAAGCACGGGAGAAGGTCCCTCATGCTCCAGCCCCTGGGGCTGGTGTTTGCCATGGAGGAGTATGGAAACATACGGAAGCAGCGGGAAGGGCTGGCAATGGGGAAGAAGCTGGGAGGTTTCTGGAGTACGAGGAGCAGAAGAGGAAGGAGCAGGGGGGTTAAAGAGACCTGGGAAAAGAGGGAGTGAAACTGAGAACCCCCTGGCAGGAATGGGGGACGGAGACGGCAGGATCGAGACGGAACCGAAGGATTCCTGGGAGGAAAGGGCAAACAGAAACACCACGATGAAAGACAAAGTGTCCGGCTGGGAGAAGGAAGTTTTACCTGGCATTCCCCAGCATTGTGGGCAGAACAATTCCCGATATTCCCAAGCATTTCTAAGGCATTTTGCATATCAGCATTGGCTGCTGAAGATAAGAAT
This sequence comes from Crypturellus tataupa, assembly GCA_034781795.1. Lineage (NCBI taxonomy): Eukaryota > Metazoa > Chordata > Aves > Tinamiformes > Tinamidae > Crypturellus > Crypturellus tataupa. The sequence continues at coordinate 6,956,811 of JAWLRI010001089.1, forward strand.
AGGCACGAGTGCTGAATTTGTAATGTAACAGAACACTACCATTATACATGAAATAACTGATTTCTCTCCATAATTAACTTTTTTCATTACATTGCGTATGAGTCTTAATCTCTTGTCAACTAGTGGATTTTTTTTCTGCCGCGTGAGACATTATGCTCTCATTTCTTTTAATATAAAAGAGGCCAAGAGATTCATTATCGCTGGTTATTATCACTATTCCTAACGATATTCTGCGGGATTGCCCATGGCGTTTTACTCTATGTCTGTTACAGCAGATTCGGATTTGTAGGAAAGTCCTGTTTAGGCACTGAATAAACCCAAGAGCCATTTTTAATAAGTCTTCTGTTCTGTCATAAGAAAGCAGCTTATTACTAATGAGATGTATTGTGTGATTGAATATCTAAATAAAAGTGTATTTGTCAAGCGTGTGTGCCTGGGGCACAAATCTGACAAACACTTACAGAGGCAAAATGCTTTCCAAAGAAACAGTGATTAACAGAACTATGGCAGGGGATAGGGAAGGAAAGGGGTGGTTCCTATATCCTAAAATACTGGGTTTGGTATATTCATTCCTTGGAGTTGCTTTAGTCCGAGAGAACAACCTAGGCAAGGGAGAGCTTTGGAAAAATCCCCAAGTGTTCCACCGCCAACACGTTATTTCATTGCGTTATTGGAACAAGAAGCAAGTTTTAGCCCAGGAGGATGCCTCAGCACCCCTAGTTTCCCTAGCAGGGCTGAAGCACAGGGAGGATTACAGTGAGTTGTCATTGCATTTCATTACGCTGCACGTGGTGACAATATTGGTGGGACTAGGGCACTGTCACCAGCTCCTGTCCCCGTGCCCTGCATTCCCGACTCCCCGTGACCCTGCCGAGTCGCAGACTGGATCTGCAGTTGGAATTGCACGCGGATGATGCAGGAGGAGCGCTCAGGCGCCAAAGGGCAGCTATTTCACCCTGCCTACCTGCGCGCCGTGTTCCAAACCTCACCTAACCACACTTGGCAGATGGCTGGAGCACGGCGGAGCACACCCCACGGGGCGAGAACGCGGCAGAACGCGTAATGTTCAAAGAAACGGCCTATTTGTATTCTAGGCAGCACCTCTTCTCAAGTTACTTCCACGTAAAAACAAAAAGTCGCACAGAACAGAACAGAAACAGGTATCTGTTTCTGTTATAAATACTGCAGCAGTTAAAAAAAAAGGTAGAAAAATATAATTGCTGTTAAATTACCTGAATATGCAGAATAATTGACTTCATCGTTAGCAAATACTACAAAAACTGAAGGTTTGTGGCTTGACACTTTTCTCCTATGCTTACAAGTCATTCAAATACATTTTATATTCTAACTACTAACTATATATTCATATAGCTGAGGTTTTGCTTGAGCCTGTTCATTTTTTTGCAAGAATATCTACTTTCACCATTTATTAATCTTGTTGTTTATAATCAGTATTATGGCATGTGACTGTTTTGAACGTTTCTATTGATATGATAAGGATTTTTATAATTCATTAGGCTGTCCAGTAACCTTAAATGGCTGAAATGTCATTTGATACAGTGGAATAGGCACATACTAATATTTGTATTTGTGTTTTTGTAACACAGTTGATAATCTCAGAGATAAGGTTTATGATTTAATAGACAATACATTGTTTTTAAGCAACTTTCTAATGGAAAAAGGGGTTAACAAACACCCCCAAGAAGGGGAATAGAGTGACACTTTGTCTAGTTCTGCATTGCCCGGACATAAGAAGGAACTGGCCTTTGGAATAACAAGCAGGGAAACCAGGGTGGGTAGAGCATAAAATAGCAGGGAAACACTAAGGAACAGGTTGCATCTATTTGTTGCTTATTTTTATTGTTCCCAAATAAATGAATGTTAATTGAGAAGAAGTGTTGCTCCATATTTCATGACACTCCGAGTACACGACTGAAGTCTCAGGAGGCCTGGTTGAAATTCAAACTAATGCTCAACTCCACTTTAATTAGCATTGCTTTTTTTTTTTTTTTTTCCCTGTTATGGAAGAATGTGATTTGTTACAGTTTTGCTGTTTTCAAATGTTAAAATATATGATGGAGGTGAAGAAGTGATTTGGTAGCTGAATGACTTCCTGGCAGGAGAGAATCTGACAGGATGGCATTTTACTAATTAAGAAGAGTGCTGGACTAACCAGATGGGAAAAATACATACTGAAACTCTTTTTTTTTCCCTTTTTTTTTTTTTTTTAAAAAAAAAAAAAAATGTGGAAAAAAAAGGACAATGAAGAGTATAAAACCGCCCAAAGAAAGAATGATAAGTGAGGCAATTTGACAGCATAAAATAAATGCAGACAAATCAGATAGTAGGCAAATAATCCTGCTTTAATCAGATCATGAATTAGAGAGGGCTGCAAAGCCACTAATTTGAGCAGGATATTTCTGTGCTTTAGACCCAGGTCTAACACAAATGTGCAGTGTGACAGGAACAGATCTATACAGATACATAAGTGTCGATATCTGCAGGCATCGTTCTGATCCTCGGGGCTCCGTTAGAAAAAGACCTGAGGGTAAACTACCCCAGCACAAGGGACAAAATAAGAAATGCAGTAACAAAATCTCAGCATCCTAAATAACAGCAAGAGGGGTTGTTTTGGGTGTCTTTATTTTTAACCAGCTGAAGTTTCTGCTTTCTATACTCTTAGTCAAACTATTGAGTTTTATAAATGAATAATGCAAAGATTTTAAGAAGATGCCTGAATCAGAAAAATCAAGGTATAAAACGGAATAAGGAGCAAGGCAGCAAAAAAGGGGATTATTCTGTAAATACTCCTGTAGGTATTTACAAAGGTAAAGGAAAGAGTAATCTCCTACCCACTAGGGAAATACTCTTAGAGACGATATTGAAAAGGCTGGTGCTTCGATAAATATTTTTAAACCAGCTAGTTTTGATGAAATTCTTCTTCGAGGATGGTATGAGGCTATTTCAGAGCCACTAGCAGTTCTCCTTGAGAACTTCTGGAGCACAAATGAGCTCCCAAAAGAACAAAAAGGGGCAGGCATCATCTTTTATCTTTAAAAATACAGAAAAGAAGATGCTACACAATTACATACCGGTCAGCTTCCATTCTGAGAAAAAATCCTGAGAATTCTGAGAAAATAATTGAACAATTCTGTGTAAAACATTGAGTTTTCATCCTGATTTAGGACATGCAGCGCGCATTTGCTGGTGACAAATGCTGCAAAGTCTCAGCTGGAGCATGTTGTCCAGTTTGTTCCTTGTACCTGCGGAAAGTGTGGTTCAACTGCAGAATAATTAGAGGTTTAGAAAACAATCTGCAAGGCAGAACAGAAGGTCCCTTGGGAGGCTGTGAAATCTTTATCACCAATATAGCTCTTCAAAACAGGCAAACATATGTTAGGAATGGTTTAGGTAAAGCTGATGCTGCCTTTGGCAGAGATAGCTTCAGAGGGCTGCTTCTGTGCACCAGTAAAGTAGAAAATCACTCAGAAAAGTTGATTAGCAAAAGCATTAAGGTGCGAGTGCCCTATTGCCTCTCTGGGCCATAAAACATCCAAACTTTAGAGTGGAAGCGGGAAGCCAATGATCACTGTAGCCAGGAGAGTGGAGAATTATCAGCCCTTGATTATTTCATGTGAAGTGGTACCTGCATCTTGGAGAGCGGTGGTTGGAGAGAATCCTGGACTTGGCAGACTTGGCTCCAGCTACAGCATTCCTTCCCAGCTGGCTCCGTACACTGGAGGGATGAAGGTTATGGACCAGTGGCTGCATTTTCCAGCTGCTGTTCCCATAGCCCTAAATGGCTTTCCGGGATCTACTCTTCAGCTGCTCCACTGTCGGTCAAGGAAAAGCACCTATTAGGTTTCTAGAATCTTGTAGTTTGAATTTCTGTTTGTAGAAGACTATAAATATTTGAGAAAATCACTATGTATTTGGACTGGTGCAGTAACCTGTTGGCTGCTATATTGGTGACAGTGACAGGGTTCCTTGGTCACAGGTTTTCCCGTCGTTGCTTGCCCTTATCCTCTAGCTGCCTCCTCGGTGATGGATTCTCTCCCAGTCTCCCCAAGGAAAGGGAATCCTTGAGTATTAACGGATGCAGAAAGATTTCTGGGTTGCTGTAGATGGCCTGGAAGATAGGAGGGGTCAGCTGGAACAGAATATTAGCGCATCTGAAACAGTAAGAGAGGGAATATCAGATCAGACCTAGAACTTCCAAGCCACCGTATTCCCAAGGAGGACTTACGAGACAGCTATCAATTTGGCTGCACTTCAGCAAAAGGTAGAAGCACCAGATATCCCAAACACCCAAATGGACGAGCTCAGGTAGATCTCAACAGATTTTCTAATATGGAAACAAGGAAGCTTTTAATGCCTGTTTGGTGTCAAGAGACAATTCTTGACATCTCTAAGGAAAGAAGCTGAGAAGGTTCATCTGGCAGTTTCCTCTCCGGTCAATTTTGGGGAGTTCTGTCAGCAAACAGCAAGTTAGTCCACGCTATTGAGCTTCCATCTTCCCCCATTCTCTTTTGCTGTTATTTTTGCAAGGGAAGTCTCAGCCACTTCATTTTCTCCTTCTTTACTATTCTGGCATCTATCATTTATCCTTTCCTAGTTTTATTCCCCATAGTAACAGCTGTCTTGAGTTTTTTTTCTTTGCCTGCCCTCCCTTTTGCCATAGGAAACGCAGTTGTTACTCCCTGTTGCTAGGAATGATTTTTCAGTCCCGCCTAGAATTCTCCCATTTAATTTAGGACAAGCTGATTGCAATGCAACTTCAGAGTGCTGGCAGGTACGAAACAACACGGCAGAAATAGCCAAAATCTAGTCAAATAACTTCATTTGCAAATGGTAAAGACAGAAAATAATGTGAGAAAAAAATACTATTTAGAATAATTCTAGGTCCTCAGTCTGTATCTGATGAAGGGAATTGGTAATTAATAGTCAAATTAACATATAATAGTTTTAGAAGACTGTGGCAGTTTTCAGTGCCCATGATTATTCTAATGCAAGCCAAAATTCTCTTACATCTTTTCCTTTCACAAAGCCAACAATAAATGGGTACAATGCTGCAAGAGCAGGTGTGTTTTCACTCCGAGGAAGCAGCTAGGGAGATGAAAACGCCTTAGCAGCTGGTGAACAAGAAGACTGAAGTTGTGCCAGACAAAGTGAGCGAGTGTGTGTGTTTCTGTGTGTGTTTTCCCACTAATTATGCAGAAAGACCCAAATTCACTGAATTCATTGATCATGTTGTTCTTTCCCTTCTTGATCAGGAATAAATATTAGTGTGTTAAAACTCCCTGAGAAAGTCAAAGTTATTATTAGGGACTTATTTTCTGTATTAAAATTGAAAACACAGTTACATTAATATCTTGTCTTTTTTTTTTTCCCAAAAAAATAATCCTAGGTAAGAACCAATACCATTTGCTCTGCATTTCTAGCTGTCATTTAGTCCTCACAGACAATAAAGTTGTATTCACACACGCAGTGTCAACACTACCCTGCACGCAGCATCAGGCTTTCCTTGCTTAAAGTTAGAAAATATTTACAAGGCATAGCTGTGGGTTTATTTTGGGAGAATGTACATATCAACAAACTGTAGTGGTAGCAATTATTTTTCCTTGAAAATAAATGAATTTTGTTTCACTTGGTCACAGAACTGAAGTGCAAAAGTAAAATGGAAAGATTTATAGAAAGTACCTGGTAAATTCTACAGAAATGCATCTTAGCATCTTACATTGTCTTTATATAATCTAATTAGTTAGATTATATATATATATATATATATAAAATCACCAAAATCCCATAGGATTCGGCCATTAACAAGTGAATTTGGAAAACTGACTTCAAAACTCCTGCACTACTAACTGCAATGAAACTATTCTATATTGTGCTCAGCTAAGGAATGCAAAAAATCTCCAACCACCAGTCTTTGTGAGGCCTTTTTCTCAAAACATGAGCAAATAGGATGGTCCTTGTGCCATGTATTTACATACAGACATCAACTCTTTTAAGCTTTGCGTATGCTATGGGTTAAAATAGCTAGTGACAAAGCAAGCCATGAAGTTATGCACTTTTGCTGTTGGTCATCAAAGTTCAACTGCAAACACAGCCAAACTACTCACCGCATCTTTACAAAAACACTTAGAATCCACTGATCCTCTTTTATAAACCTGCCAAAAGATCTTACCTGCTAAATGGGTACTCTAAAATAATAGAAAATAATTCTAAATGAATGTTTGGAGCTTCTGCACCAGTGACGTTCCCTACCTTGAATACAGAACCAATGGGTTTGGATTTGTGCTGTTCTGTCTAAGCAGAAGTATCTCAATCTCCCTTGTTTCACTCCCTGTAGCTACACCACAATTACTTATGAAATTAAGACTGCTCCCTGGGCCCAGCACATGTTACAGGCCCTTTCTGCTCCCCTCCGTTCCAGACAGCGATGGCTGTTGCTGTCACATAAGGAAGTTCTGCAGTCGGGTATTTCGCAGGGGAAGTTCCCAGCTAATATTAGTCATAACCCGTGCTGAAGCGCAGAACTGCGTTTCACAATCCTGGTGACGCTGCTCGCAGATAACACAAAAACATGCTCATCCTGTCAATGAAGAGAAGAAAAATCCTCTTGAAGAAAGTAATCAAAACCTTTAGTTTCCAAAGTGTATAAAAGCAACGAGTAAATCATATGCATCAACTTCAGTATGCTGATATATAGGAAAAGCATAAAATGAGTTACAAACGTTGTAATTGTGCTAATACTGCTTTTATGTTGCTTAGACTGCACCATGTCCCGAAGTCTGCACTTAAATATTAAAAAAAAAAAAAATTAAATATTGTTTAGCTGGTTTCTCAAACCCAGGATTTACCTGTTACAGTCTATAGGCAAAAGACAAACTTTTTGCATTGCATATACTTAATTTCCACCAGCTCATTAGCTAAGCAGTCTTTCTGATGGGTGAAAAATAATAAAATCAGCCTCTTCTTTCTTCTCCCCAGGAAATGAGAACATTCCTTCTAAATTAATCCATAATTCTCCTTTATGACCCAGAAAGGCATTCCAAAGCATTTGGAGCGGGGAGGAGGGGATCTCTTGGAAAAATCCTGCAAGGACAGGCAGTAGTACCAATAGTGTCAGCCCTCGATCTCGCCACCCGTCCTGTTGGAAAAGCTGAATAGTTCTGGAAAAGGTTTAAACATCTGACGTGAGCCACCTAGTGCCTGAAAGCACGGCTACATTAGGAAGTTTCAAGAAACACTTTTATCCGGCAGGCAGTAGACAAAAAACGATATTTATAAACTTAAAATTGTAGAAATGAACTGATTTAAAGCTGTACTGAAATACTGAAATACAGTCTTCTGCAACTGCTGTGCTGCAAGCATGTTTTAAAACCAGTATGATGTAGTAGATGCCTAAAACCTCAGATCAAAGTGCACTGAAATGCACTTTGAAATGCGCTTGTTCTCTCCAGTTATCTTGCGAAGGCTGCAGGGAGGGATGCAATTCTGCCCTAACATGGACATAAAAATGTAAAATATCAACACGGGGATGAAATGCAGGAAGTGTTTATTGGATAGTTGTAGGCAAGGAGATACAGAGACTAAAGAAGCAGAAAAAAAAAGAGAAAAAGAAAGCAAGATGAGGAAGAAAGGGACAAAAATAACTAACCAATGGGGCAGAACCCCCTTTTCCTTTAAAAGATTGGAGAGCAAACTAGCTACAGAATATAGATTTTTAGATTCTGCTTTTCACAGGTATTTTTCCCCTCTTCTATTTAACAATAATTTATTCAAAGCATTGGAAATGCCTGTGCCTGTTCAGATATGTCACTGTCAATCTGGTAACATACATTTTATCATTCTTGGGGAAGAAATGCAGAAAAGAAACAAATGAATAATGAAGACAGAAAAGGCACAGCTTCTCTTGTGCTACATTATGAAACAATATTCCTCGCAAAGCGCAAGCAGATTGATGCAAAATCCAAGTCCTGTTCCTTGCTGCTGTCACCTTTGCTCTGATGGCCCCAAGACCTTTACAGCGAATTCACATTAATACATTGCTAGGATTTAATAAACAAACTTTTGCTCCCTATAAAAGCATTGCCGTGTAATTGTATCACTTTGCAGCCAGTATATGGGCTCTATTCCCAGGTGTCCATAATCCTGGTTGGTTCACGCTTGTTTCCATTTCTTTGCTACAACTTCCCCTGCACATTAACAATTTTTAAATACAGTCTCAGTTAAACTATATTAACACACATTGGTTGAAATCAAATACTGCAGAGGTTTTTCTACTTCAACCGGATAGAAGTAAAAAATATGGGAACTAGAAATGGCACGATAGGGGTTTGGGGGTTTCTTTGGAAAACAAAAGAGCAAGTTAAATGAAACCTCATTTAACTCATAAGTTTGAGGCCTCATAAGAGGCCTCAAAATGCCTGTTAGGATAAAGTCTTGGAAGGAGGAATTTGAATCCTCCTTTTGGGAGTCAGGTAAGGCTGAAAACCCAATCTGGACCCTGCTGGGTTCACCAGACGGGCACCCAAACCCCGTAACAACAGCTAACCAGGAAATAGAGATTAAAGTATCTGCCTAAAGCCTCTTTAGCCGTAAATAAGCCCAAAAAGGTTCCTTAAAACTTATCAGGAGAGGTAAATCGCGGTGCACAGAGCTCCAGGAGGGCCCGGCGAGCGCGGCCTGGCTCCGACCATGGCGCTGCTCGGAGCCTCCCCGTGGCTCCGGCATTCCCAGACGGAGCGGGAAACCCGTCCCGGCTGCGGGGCTGCATTTGGGAGGCTCGTGGAATCAGCACTTGGATGGGGAGGCCCCTCGGGCACCCCCAGGGCCTCCCGTCACCAGGCCCCGGGCCCGGGCCCGGTCCCGCGCGGGCGCCGAGGCCGCGGCAGGGCGGGCGGGGAGAGGCCTCACAGGAAGTCGGTTCTGGTTCCTGGGTTAAGGCGCCGGGGCCGGAGCGGGCGCTCCGCTCCGGGCGGCGGCGGCGGCTCCG